>ML264757.1:18362-86005 GCA_005239495.1 Nicotiana undulata | reverse complement strand
AGGGTTTTGACATGCGACGGAGAAAATGAAGATGCGAATCGCATCCCTGTTATGCGACAGGAAGGCAATCGCATATCAGCCCGACAGGGGTGTTTTTGTCTGTTTTTTACCCGAATTTTCTGCCCACTATAAAAGGATTTACTTTGGTGTTGTGGGCCATTCTTGTCTAGATTTTGAACAACATTCTCTCATTAAATATTCTTCACCTTTTGGAAGTATTAGAGGAAGGAAGTGGTGGTTTGTAAGCATTCATGACACTATTCAATACTTGTTTTTGGTTATTTATGATGAGTAGCTAAACTTAAACACTGAGGTTGTGGACCCTAAATGGGTGTTATGTATTTGGGTATTTGCCATTGAATATATGCATAATGGGTAGTTGATATGTGTTTACTCTTCGTCTTATATTTCTTGTTAATGGTTGCAAACATTAACTTATGCCATAAATTTTATCTTAGCTTGGAAAAGCGGGTTAGAATTGGTAAGAGTAAATACCAAAAACTCGAGGCATTAAACCTCGTTTAATAGAATCACTTAGGAATAAGTTGGTTTTATTTGGCAACAAGTGATTCGGATTTATTGCAACTCTTTTATATTTGGAAAAATCATAAAGAGGAAATACCATCTTAGTATTGGAAAATCTAGGATAGTTATCATAAGAATCATTTGCATATCAAGAACTTCCCATTAGAAATATATCATATTAATACCCACATGCATTACATTTCATGAGAGGGGACACAACCTTGGTTATTTTACCCATATTAATTACAACCTAAATTAGTCTCCCTTGTTACTACTCTTTCTTTAAAATATTAAACTATCAATCCCCATCTTCTCGTTCACTAATGGAATAGAATTTCGATTTGAGTTAAGAACCACACTGACAAAGTGATATGTTCACACCTATTCCCTGTGGGATTCGACCCCAACCTTGTTGGATTATTATATTTGACTTCGACCGCTTTACACTATTTCAAAGTGTAATTTGAGCGTATCAATTAAAATACTAAATTTTTCTATGCTCAGCTTAAAGCTAGACATTCCAGGAACAACATAGTATACATTTGCAATGAGAATGGAGTACAACTAACAAACCCTAAGCAGGTGCAACAAGAATTTATAGCATTTATTCAACAACTTTTACGAAGCAGAGCACAAGATTTACCATGTTTGAATACCTCATTATATTTTCAAAACAGTTGCAGCATAACCCTAACTTCAATTATCATCCCAGATGTAGTTGATAAGTGGGGATTTTGACTATTATTAGCGCCTTTTAGCTTTTGTTTTAGTTTAAAACCATTGAATTGTGTCCCCGAAACTAATGAATTGTAGGAATGCTGAAAGTTGGACTCCCGAGATGAAATCCGACTAAAAAATGAGTAGTCTAAACACAAGGCAATAAAGGGCACATAATCATGCCATGTGCACGCCATGGAATTCCATCTGCGGTCGTAACCAAAGAAGGAAACTCTGCAGAGAATTGTGCAAACTGCGGACTGCACATGAATTGTGGCCGCAAAAGATGGGCTAAGGGTCAAGATCAGAGAGATACTAAGTCCAGAGCTTCATTGAATTGCGGACCCCACAAGATTTTTGCGTCCGCACAAGATTGTCTTGCGGCGGAAATCCTACTATTGCGGACCTCATAAGAGAGCCCTGCGGCTGTAGTACTAAATTTGCAAACCGCAGAAATGTTGCCTCGCGGCCACAGAATCTTAGCTTGTTAGATGAAGAAGTCTGCATGATAATTATGCGGCCGCAGAACCTCTCGAGGGGTATTTTTGTTCGAGATTTTTAGCCTTGTATAAATAGATGAATTTCACAAAATTAGGTCGAGTTTGAACCTCAGCAATTATTGTAGCCGTTTTTCTTTGCCACTTTTGAAAGTTTACTTTATTTTGGTGTATTTTACAATAGATTTTATCATTTTAATCTTACATTATGAGTTTAATTAGTCTTTCTTATTCTTTGTATTCAAACCCAAGTATGAGTAGCTAGATTTTTACTAGGGTTGTGACCCAACCCTAGTGTGTAAACCTTATAGGTATCTAATTTAGTGCTCGTTTATGATTGGGTGTTTATTATTTAGCCTATTTCATGCTTTAATTTGTAGAATTAATTATTGCAAGCATTAGTTAATGCATGTTTGACTTAGTCTTTACTTGTGAAATAAAGACTTAGTCTAGGAAAACTTTGCTAACAAGGAATTGGGTCAATCGAGAGATTGTTAACCCACTTAAAGGGTTCAACCTAGAGATAGTAATAACCTGACTTGAGTTTTTATAACTGTTTTGTGTGATACCCATTTGGTCTTGAGAAAGCCAAATTTAGCAGAACCACTCTCTGACCGAGAGGTATTGAGTGGGTAATTGAGAGTTGATAATTATAATACACAACGATCAACAAAACAAGCATTAAGGTCTTTATCCTATTGGGAAAACACTTAGGTAATGGTCACAACTCTAGGCTTTATATCAATTTAGAAAACCTCAAAAACGATTATTCCTAGTCTTCTTTCCTTTTCTGCAACTTTTAGAGTAAAGAATATCTTGGGTGTATTAGCTATACAATTGGGCGTGTTTTTGCAAAATCTTCTTTTCCTTCCGTGTTACTAACTTGTTTGAGAAATCGTAGGTACAACCATGACAAACAATGAGATCGAAACTATTGCCTTGGTGGATGTGGATTTTGAGGATGACCAAGTGGCTGAGGTTCCTCTTGAACCTCAAGCCAATAGAAGAGGCCGAGTGCCTTATGACAATGTGCCCGTTCCACCCCCACCTCCACCACGAGCGGCTCTTCACCCGATGAAGGATATGCAAGTGCAATAGTTCCTCCCCGTATTAGTATGGGCAACTTTCAAATAACCAATGTGATTCTCACTTTACTAGAGCAACGAGGGTTTCACTGGTGCTCTAAGTCAAAATGCAGACAAACATTTGAAGGGGTTTGTAGACACGTGTTGGGGGAGCAAACAAACAAATGTCTCCGAGGATGCTTTGAGGCTAAGGCTTTTTTCATTCTCTCTATTGGGGAAAGATTTAGATTGGTTGGAACGTTTGCCGAACCATTCCATTCACACTTGGGATGAATTGGCGGAAATTTTTATTTTTAAGTACTTCTCTCTGGGGCACATGGCTACACTTTGGGATGAAATTTTGGCGTTCAAGCAAGAGCCAAATAAACCACTACACGAGATATGGGAACAATATGAACAATGGTTAAAGATATGATGGAGAACATGATTCAACAAACTTTCTATCGTGTGATCAGCACAACCAACCAATGTGTAGTGAATCAACTTGCCGGTGGGAACTTCATGACTACGCCTTATGTGGAGGCGTGTGAGGATTTTAGATGAAATGGAAGAAACACCATCGGCATGGTAATCTCGGGCCAATGTTCCAAGGTGATCCCAACGTGATCCACCTCCACAAAGAGTTGCATGACCATGGGCAAGCCATAGCGAGATTGACTACCGCCATGAATCAACCAGCAAAGGCTCAACTGCAACATGTCCAAAATCCTAGGCAAGTCAATGCCATGGAGGGAGTAAACATGATGATCAAAAGGAGAACCAAGTCCACGAGTACAACATAGAATGGACAATTTTGTGCAAGAGGATAATGGTTTTGATCAAGATGATTCTTATAATGACCAAGAAGAAGAGGTGCAATATATGAACAACTTTCAAGGGCAAAGAAACAACCTCCAAGGCCTAAGCCAACAGCAATGGCGACCTTAAAACAATCAAGGCAATTGGAATTCTAACAACCAAGGAAATTGGAGTGGTGGAAACAATCAAAGGAATTGAAATAACAACATTAATCAAGGAAATTGGGGGTGGGTAACAATCAATGCGGATGGAGCAATAATCAAGGAAATCGGGGGTCAAGTTTTCAAAAGCCCCCGGTGTACCAACAACCGAGAAACCCACCTCATTATCCTTCCCATAGTCCTAGTTATTCCAAAAATGAAATGGGGCATGTTGAGAACATGTTCAAGCAAATGATGGAAGAGAATGCCAATTCGGATGCCCAACTTGCATCACACAATACATCGATCCGCAACTTAGAAGTTCAAATGAGGCAAATCTCTCAAGCTCTAAATTCTCGTCCTAAGGGAGCACTACCAAGTGACACAGTGGTAAACGCAAATGTGGGAACAACACGGGGCATGTCATGGTCGTTACTACATGAAGTGGAAGATGTGGGAATGCACCCACCTCGAGTCAAAGGCAACTTGTGGATGATGAGCAAGTGATAAAAGAAAAAGTGGTCCCGAACAATGTGGTGAAAGCAAATGATGAAGTTTGGATTGATATTGATGATACTGTGGAAGAGACTCAAGAGGAGGTGAACCCGTCTACGGATCACATTATTGACATACCAGAGCCAGTAGTGCAAAAGGCTAAGCCACCATTGCCTAAGCATCCACCTCCATACCCTTAAAGGCTTACCAAGCAAAATGGCGAGAATAAATTCAAAAAGTTCAATGAAATGATGAAGAGTCTCCCAATCAATGTGCCATTAGTGGAAGCTTTGGAACAAATGCCCGGTTATGCAAAGTTCGTGAAGGATCTTGTGACAAAGAAGTGTTCAATTTTGAAACTATCAAAGTCACTCATCAAGTGAGTGCAATTGTGCATTCAATAGCTCCTAAGTTGGAAGATCCCGGTGCTTTCACAATTTATTGTACAATTGGAAGTGCCAAGTTTACTAAAGCTCTTTGTAATCTTGGGGCAAGCATCAATTTTATGCCCTATTCGATTTTCAAGACCTTGGGAATTAGGCAACCAAGACCCACATCTATGAGATTGAAAATGGTCAATCATACCATTAAGAGACCATTGGGAGTGATTGAATATGTATTGGTTCATGTTGATCAATTCATTCTTCCGGCGGATTTTGTCATTATTGATTGTGAAGTGGATTATGAGGTGCCGATTATTCTTGGAAGACTGTTCCTTACTATGGGGAAGCTCTTTGTGATGTGGAAGACGTAGAACTCACTTTACGGGTGAGTGATGAAAAAGTGGTATTCCATGTGTGCAAATCCATGCGGAAACCAAATAGCAACGAGGTGTGTTCTTTTGTGGACTTGGTGACCAATGTTATTATTGATGATACAAGTGCCACGATTAATGTTGGTGATATGTTGGAGTCCGTCTTGCGCAACTTTGATGATGACGAGATGGATGGCTTCATGGAATGTGTGAACTCTTTGCAAGGAATGGGGTCGTATAACTAAGGACCCCAAAAACTATCCTTGGATCATGAAAATAGGAAAACTCCTCCTACAAAGCCTTCCATTGAAGAGCCTCCTACCTTGGAGTTGAAGCAATTGCCTCCACATCATCGGTATGAATTTCTTGGCCCTTTTTATACTTTACCGGTTATTATTTCCTCTTGTTAGACTAACGTGCAGGTAGATTCTACATTGGCGGTGCTACATAAGAGGAAGAAGGTTATTTGGTGGACAATATTCGGGGAATAAGCCCCGCATTTTGCATGCACAAGTTCAACTTGGAGGAAGACGCCAAACAATCTATTGAACATCAAAGGAGACTCAATGAGCCTATGAAAGAAGTTATCAAAAATGAGATTATCAAGTGGTTGGATGCCAAAGTTGTATACCCTATTTCCGATAGTTCGTGGAATTCTCCAGTTCAATGTGTCCCAAAAAAGGGGTATATTGGTAAAAATGAGCTTCACACATGTAACAATTATGATGACCCAGCAATCTATGTGGAGCAATGATAACATGACAACTTGACAAGACTCTATAAAGAGGTACGAGATAAAGAGGAACGGAATAGCATACTCACGGGATCATCAGATACGGGGATCTCAACCTAATTGGGAAGATAAAGAGACACGAACAGAATGAATCAAGGCGAAATACAGGGCAGATTCGGGATCTTCAATTAATGAGCCAAACGTTACACAATCTTCACGCAACAGTTACGATTAATCATTGTAACGTTACATCCAGAATTACAATCTTCATGCCAGGTATGTCCAATAATCCAGAATTATGATCTTTTTTACTAACTTTGCAAAAACAGGTGAAGGAACAAAACGATCGAATCGAGCAAATTTCTGGAGTACCACTTGTCATCAAAGGCATTGATGTTGATAGATATGCTCAACAACCTTGGAAGCCAAGTGCAGCACCCTTGCCTATTCCCAAGAAATTCAAAATGCCTGATATTCCCAAGTAGGACGGGACAACAGATCCACGTGATCATGTAACTTCTTTTACCACCGGAGTAAAAGGCAACGACCTGACTAAACAAGAAATTGAGTCAGTACTAGTCAAGTAGTTCGGAGAGACACTCACTAAGGGAGCACTAACATGGTATTCTCTTTTACCTGAAAATTTTATTGACTCTTTTACTGAGCTTGCAGATTCTTTTATAAAAGCGCATTCCGGTGCGCAAAAAGTCGAAAAAAGAATGGAAGACATATTCAAAATAAAACAAGGAGACACGGAGTTGCTTCATGAATTTGTAGACAGGTTTCAACGAGAAAGAATGTTTCTACCAAGGGTACCTGACAATTGGGCAGCCATGGCATTTGCAAGCAATTTAAATGACAAAAGCTTAGAAGCCACGCGAAGACTCAAGGAAATCTTGAGAGAATTCCCAGACACGACGTGGAACGATGTCTATAACAGGTACATCACTAAGCTACAAATAGAAGAAGACACCATTGCTCAGTCAAAAGCTGAAGATTGAACCAGTTCTAGACGCTCCAAACCAGAAAAGAGAACAGGTAAGAACAGGTACGACCCTTATATGGGACCTTCGGGACGAGAAAATTGTCCCAGGTTTGAAAACACCCGGTCAGAATATAGACCATAAAATAGAGATACGAGTTCATCCTCGTCAAGATCCAGAAAGGATCGAGATGAAGAAAATAGAGGTAATACAAGAATTGGAGACCACAACTTCAATGTAAGTACTTCTAAGTTAATTACAGTATTGAGAAATATGGGCGATAAGGTTCGATGGCCCAAAGAAATGAGGTCGAACCCGAATAAAAGGAATCCAGACTTCTGGTGTGAATTCCATAACGATCATGGGCACAGAACATCAGATTGCAGATTATTGCAAGGTGAGGTAGAACAATTATTAAGACGGGGCTATTTAACAGAACTATTTAGTGAAAAAGGTAAACAGGCATATATGAAGAACAAGCAGGAGCCCCCAAAACCACCATCTCAAAAGCGAACAATGAACGTGATACATGGAGGAGAGGAGGTGAACGGAGTAATCTGCAAGAAAACAACAAAATTCATAATTACACATGGGAAGCGGATTCGTGAAGATGTGGAAGCAGACAATATATCATTCGACGATGTAGATATCGACGGATTAATGTTTCCACACAACGACGCACTGGTAATATGCCTACTTATACATGACACTAACGTAAAAAGAGTGTTGATTGATCCATGTAGCTCAGTCAGCATCATTTTGTCGAGAGTAGTGGAAGAAATGCTAATGGAGGATCAAGTAATCCCAAAAGCACGAGCCTTATCTGGGTTTGACAACTCTACGGTCGTAACAAAAGGGGAAATTGAGCTTAGCCCCTATGCAGAAGGAGTAATCAAAAATACTAAATTCCAAGTCATTAATATTGATATGGCCTACAACGTAATCATGGGGAGACCATGGATCCATGACATGAAAGCAATACCATCTATCTTACATCAGGTAATTAATTCCCTTCCGAATGGGGAATTCAACATATTCAAGGCGATCAGTAAACCTCAAGGAATATAAATTCCGTAGTACACTCTAACAAAAAAGAAGAAGCGAAAGAATCAAAAGACGAGGAAATCGTCCAAACATGTACGAAAAAACCTGTTATCCAAATAGGTACGGAAGAAGATAACCACGAGAAGGTGAACCAAGTTACCACGGAAGAAGTCTCAAAACATACGGACATGGATTCCAGACCTGATGTCATTCAGGAACCAGAAGAGGATGAGCATATCCAAACAACTACAGAGGAGCTCGAAGTTGTTCCACTGTTCGAGCAGAATCCCGAACAAAAAATTCACATAGGCACGAGGCTAAGCCCCAGCAGAAGAGGTAAGTTAATTGAATATTTAAAGGCTAACGCAGATTGCTTTGCATGGTCCCATTCAGACATGACAGGTATTCCTCCAGAAGTGATGACTCATAAACTAAATGAAGATCCATCCTTCGTGCCTGTCAAGCAAAAGAAAAGAAAGCAAGGACCATTCAAGAACCAAGTGATCGACGAAGAGGTACATAAACTCTTGAAAATTGGTTCAATACGTGAGGTAAAATATCCTAATTGGTTAGCCAATACTGTAACGGTGCCCAAAAAGAATGGTAAATGGAGAGTATGCGTAGATTATACAGATTTAAATAAAGCATGCCCTAAAGACTCATTTCCGTTACCGCACATAGATCAAATGATTGATGCCACTGCAGGTCATGAATTGTTAAACTTTCTAGATGCGTACCCTGGTTATAATCAGATAAAAATGGATCCATCAGACGAGGAAAAAACTTCCTTTATTAAAAACAGGGGGACTTGTTGTTATAAAGTCATGCCTTTTGGCCTGAAAAATGATGGAGCCACGTATCAAAGGCTGGTGACCAAGATGTTCCATGAATATCTGGGGAAAACAATGGAGGTATACATTGATGACATGCTGGTGAAATCAACACAAGCGGAAGATCATTTCCAGCATATTTCAATTACCTTTGAAATCCTACGCATGTATAATATGAAACTGAATCCAGAAAAATGCGCATTTGGTGTAGAATCAGGTAAGTTTTGGGTTTCCTTGTATCAAATAGAGAAATAGAAGTAAATCCAGCTCAAATTAAAGCTATTGATGAAATACCAAATATACTTACGAGCAAAAAAGAAGTTCAAAGACTAACAGGAAAAAGGGGTCGACCTTAAGTTCTAGCTTAGATAGCTTAGACTGAAGAGATTCCGATTCGGGCGGAGGAAGACTGATTTAGAGGGGTAGGCATTCCCGAAAAAGTAGATACATAGTTGAATAATAAAATGGATTTACCTAGGAAGTCTAGGAGAAAATGCAATGAAATGATTGCTGGATTGCCCCTAGTTCAATTCTTTCAATTGAAATTGAGATTTTTGCCTATCCTCCTATTTTATTTTGAAAATTTTGAAACTCGAAAAAGTGATTCGATTGATGGAATTTGGTATGAGATCGATGATCTCATCATAGTTTTTCACTTTTCGATTTGGATCTTCATTGGTATTTTCAATAGGACCAAGACTGCCCATTGATTTATTTAGCCCACACCTGCATTCGAACTCCTTCTTAAACAACATCGAATTAAACCACCATCTTTCCATAGAGTTTTCTTGCCCCCTATTTGCATGAAAATACAATAGATGAATAGTCATTCGCTATAAAATTATTTATTTGAATATCTTATTTCCTATCAGACTAAGCATAGAAATCCAATCACTAGGATTATTAACTAATAAGGATTGTGAGTATTGAAAAAAAGTTCTGAATCTGGGGGAACACTTCACTATATATTAATATGTTGGAAATAGATAAATACACCAAGCAGCCTTAGGAAGATTTATCTCCAGGTCTTCGGAGAAGAGTTTTAAATTATTTTCAGTTCTAAAAAAGCATAATCGGTTCGAATGGACTGAAGAATGTCAGCAGGCTCTCAAAGATCTGAAGGCATATCTTTCGAAACCCCCGTTGTTGTCTAAGCAAAAAGAGGGGAAAAGGCTGTATGTCTATCTTGCCGTTGCAGAAATTGTTGTAAGTGTAGTACTGGTAAGAGAAGACAAAAGGGAAAATTCTCCAATTTATTATGTAAGCAAGTCTTTATTAGATGCTGAAACTAGATATCCTCATCTAGAAAAATTGGCCTTAGCTCTAATCATGGCAGCTTGAAAGTTAAGACCGTATTTTCAATGTCATCCAATCACTGTTGTAATCTCATACCCTTTGAGAAATATTTTGCATAAACAAGAATTATCAGGGAGATTAGCTAAGTTGACAATAGAATTAAGCAAGCATGACATAATATATCATCCTAGGACTGCAATAAAGTCTCAAATTTTAGCTGATTTCGTCACTGAGTTTACCCTGAAGTGGAAAAAGAGTTACAACTCTTTAACGGGGCTAATCCAGGAGTATGGACCCTATTTACTAACGGCTCTTCTAATGTAAAAGGAGCTGGCTTGGGAATTGTTTTAATATCACCTACGAGTGAAAAGATACGACAAGCTATTAAATGTTATCCCATAACTAATAATGAAGCAGAGTACGAAGTTTTCATTGCAGGGCTTGAGCTAGCACGAGAACTCTAATTCGAGCAAATCGTGATCAAAAGTGACTCTCAACTGGTTGTAAACCAGATGCAGGGGGCTTATATTGCTAGAGAGACTCGGATGCAACAATATCTGGAAAAGGCACGAGACCTAGTAAGACAATTCCAATCATGGAAAGTTATGCAAATACCCAGGGAGGAAAATGCAGAAGCGGATGCATTAGCTAACCTCGCAGCAGTTGCGGAAGCGACGAATAAAGACAATGCAATTGTCATACATCTATTTCACTCAGCAATAGTCGAGGACAAAAATGAGGTAACATTCAACAATTTAACCTAGGATTGGAGAAACGAAATTTTAAAATTTTTGCAAAATGGTACCGTACCCGAAGATAAAAAAGCAGCTCAAGCACTTCGCCGAAAAGCTGCACGGTACTGCCTCATTCATGACACTTTATACCGCAAAATGTTTGGAGGTCCCTTAACAAAGTGCCTCAGACCCAATCAAACGGAGTTCGTAATGAAGGAAGTACACGAAGGACACTATGGAAACCATGCAGGAGCAAGATCCTTAGTCAAAACCCTAAGCAGAGCAGGGTACTACTGGCCCAAAATGGAAGAAGAGGCCGAGAATTTCGTAGCTAAATGCGACAAATGCCAACGATATGCTAACAACATGCATCAACCAACAGAGTTACTTCACCCAGTGGTATAACCATGGCCATTCATGAAATGGGGCATGGACATAGTAGGACCCCTCCCCACCCACCCCCCACCCCGCTAAAGGAAAGGTACGGTTCTTACTCGTATTAGCTGATTATTTCACAAAGTGGGTGGAGGCAGGCGCTTTTAAATAGGTGCGAGAAAAAGAAGTGAAAAGCTTCATATGGCGACACATAATATGCCGCTTTGGGATACCGAAGGAGATCGTATGTGACAATGGCCCGCAATTCATAGATTCACAAATCACATAATTCTTCGAATGTTGGCAAATCAAACGAATCACTTCATCACCATATCACCCCGTGGCTAATGGGCAAGCCGAATCAACAAACAAGGTCATCGTCAACAACCTAAAGAAACGGTTGGAAAACAGCCACGAGCTACTGCAAAACAACCACGAGAGAAACCCCATTTGCAATTGTCTACGGTTCAGAAGCTTTGATACTGGTGAAAATCAATGAACCTAGCACGAGGTTCACAACAACAACGGAAGAAACTAACAACGACGAGTTGAGGACAAATTTAGATTTGCTCGAGCAAAGAAGAGAAGTTGCACTAATACGTATGGCAGCCCAGAAACAAATTATAGAGCGATATTACAACAAGAAAGCTCACCTCAGATATTTCAAAATTGGGTACTTCGTTCTCAAAAAAGTGTTCCAATCAATGAAGGAAGATGGTGCAGGGAAGCTCAATCCAAATTGGGAAGGACCTTACAAAGTCCGTAGCATCGCTGGAAAAGGCGCTTATGAGCTGGAGGCTATGGAAGGAAGAATCTTACGAACCAGTTGGGATGTTGTTCATTTGAAGAAGTACTACTTCTGAGTAAAAGAAATACCCCCGGTCAGGTATCATTACGTTCGATTTTACTTTTGTACAGTTAAAATTATACTAACCATTTTAGATGATAGGCAAAAAGATAACCCATCACCAGATGATGATATTAGACATGCACAGACACGAGGAAGTAACTGAATTCCCGGTCTAGGGTTACAACTTTCTGATGGACGTTTTAAAGGATTAAGCAGTCATCATCTAAAAACTATATACCTTCGAGTCCCGTATATTTTTTCTTTTCAGGAAAAAGGACCACAAGGAAGGAATAGTCAAGTGCTCGAGATTTCATTCTTCAAAGCTCAAACACTTGGGGGACTATACAGTATGGAAGGCAAAGATGAAGCAAAGAAGACTATCAAAAAGTCAAAGCTCGAGCCTGAAGATCCATCTTCCCAACAAGTCAAGTGCTATGAGCAAAATAAAAGAGCCAAAGACTCAAAACACAAAGCCTGACCAAAAAACCTTCGAAAAACATATTTGTAAATGTAAACGAATGTTTCAAAAAACATATTCGTAAATGTAAACGAATGTTCAGGTTAAAGGCAGAATATTATTTACGGGTAAAAATGCACATCCTTGTACTTACTAAAAAATTGTTATAAATGAAAACAGATATGGATGAAAGATCATTATCCTTGTACTTACTAAGAAAACTAATATAAATCAAAATAATTACGGATGAAAGATCATTATCCTTGTACTTATTCAGAAAACTGTTATGAATGAAAATAGTTACGGATGAAAAAGCATTACCTTTGTATTCATTTAAAAACTATTATCAATAAAAACAATTATGGGTAAAAATTCATACCCTTATATTTAAAAATTGTTATAAACAAAAATAGTTATTCCCTTGTACTAATTCGAAAAAAACCATTGCAAAAGAAAAACAGTTATGAGTACAAGTTCATATCAAATCTGTTGAAAGAAAAACAGTTACAAAACGAGTTATAAACGATACACAAACACACGTGAAATGTTATGAAAGTTCGAAACAATGCAAAAACTTTCTTCAAAACATTGTTAAAGAAAAACATGTGAAATTCTTATCTCTTTTGTGTATATTTACACCATTATGAAGTTGAGACGTCTTCTTCATTAAGTGTCGATCAAAAAAGGACCCTCTTTTATAAACCGTGCCTATTACGAAAAGGTACGAACAATCTAAGCATTTTTTTGATGCAAAGTCAAAAACTAAGAGGTAAACCAAAAACCTCAAAAAGAAAGCATGCAAAGACTTAAGAGTAAAAAAAAACTCAAAAAAAGCTAAAGTCATGCTAATATTGATATTAATATATTACGGCAAAATAAACTAAGTGTTAACTTAGTCAAAGCCGATTTGATTTATACATTGATTGCCCCTAAGTTGTTAGTTGGGGACTTACGAAGGATCCAACTTTACCCCCGATGGGACTGGGGTAACCACCAATTGGTACAAATAAAAAAAAAGAACCACGTTCTTTAAACTTTTCTAGATGGGGGGTTGTCTTCACTGGAATGAGGAGAAGCTTGAGATGGGGAGACACGAGCAACAGGGACCTCAACCTCAGGTGAAGAGAGATTTTGACTTTGCTGATGTATTGGTAAAAAAGAGCTTCACACGTGTAATAATTGTGATGACTCAGCAATCTATGTGGAACAATGAAAATGTGACAACTGGACGAAACTTCATGAAGAGGTAAGAGGCAAAGAGGCAAGGAATAGCATACCCACGGGATAATCAGATACGAGAATCTTAACCTAATTGAAAAGACGAAGAGACACGGGCAGGATGAATCCAGGCACAATAAAGGGCAGATTCAGAGATTTTCAATTAATGAGCCAAACGTTACATAACCTTCACGCAATAGTAACGGTTAATCATTGTAACGTTACATTAATGCCATTATTAGTCATTAATGCTCAATTACTAAAACGGGTAGACGTTATATTAAGAAATTCCTTATATAAGGGAGTAAAATATAACTTGTAAGGACACATTCAAACTACTATTGCAGTATACTTATTTTTTGCGCATCTTACTGCTTTCCAATTACAAATTTACTTGCAATTATTAGCTTATTCTTTGGTTATCAGAAACCCGTATTCTTCTTAAAATAGCTTTGGAAAAGAATCTAATTCTTTGGTTAAACAAATTGATTCCGTTGCCGGGAATCTGGTAATCTTTGTTTCTTCTCAAATAACATTATGAGAATTATGTTGAACGCCAACGACAACAATCAACAGAGAATTGGAACTCCAGTTCCATCACCTTCAGGAACTCCACGGGGCTCAAGGGAGCATTCCCCAGACAGATCCACGGCTCAAAACAATAATAACAACGCAAATGAACAAACAGGAGAACAAGATCAGGTGAAGCAAATGGTTGGTGCATATGTGACTCAAGCTTGACAAGCTTTCATGAGAGTATTACCAGCTGCATCACCTACGCCACCTCCTAACAACACCGTAATTGTGGAAAACCCACAATCTGGGTTAGCAAACTCAGGAAGCGGAGGCACTCTAAATGAGTCCCTTGGAGCGAGACCAGGTATGTCCAATAACCCAAAATTACAATCTTTATTACTAACCTTACAGAAACAGGTGAAGGAACAAAACGATCGGATTGAGAAAATCCCTGGAGTACCACATGTCATTAAAGGCATTGATGTTGATAGATATTCTCAACAACCTTGGAAGCCAAGTGCAGCACCCTTGCATATCCCCAAGAAATTCAAAATGCATGATATTCCCAAGTATGACGGTACAACCGATCCATGTGATCATGTAACTACTTTTACCACCGGAGTAAAAGGCAACGATCTGACTAAACAAGAAATTGAGTCAGTCCTAGTCAAGAAGTTCGGAGAAACACTCACCAAAGGAGCATTAAAATGGTATTCCCTTCTACCCGAAAATTCTATTGAATCTTTTGTTGAGCTTGCAGATTCTTTTATAAAAGTGCATTCTGGTGCGCAAAAAGTCGAAAATAGAATGGAAGACATATTCAAAATAAAACAAGGAGACGCGGAGTTGCTTCGTGAATTTGTAGACAGATTTCAACGAGAAAGAATGCTGCTACCAAGGGTACCTGACAATTGGGCAGCCATGGCATTTGCAAGCAATTTAAATGATAGAAGTTCTGAAGCCACGAGGAGACTCAAGGAAAGCTTGAGGGAATTCCCAGCCACAACATGGAACGACATCTATAACAGGTATAGCACTAAGCTACGAATAGAAGAAGACACCATTGCTCAATCAAAAGCTGAAGATCAAACCAGTTCCAGACGCTCAGAACCAGAAAAGAGAATAGGTAAAAACAGGTACGACCCTTATATGGGACCTTCGGGGCGAGAAACTCATCCCAGGTTTGAAAATGCCCGGTCAGAATACAAACCATCAAATAAAGATACGGGATCATCCTCATCAAGATCCAGAAAGGATCGTGATGAACGAAGCAGAGGTAGTACAAGAATTGGAGACCACAACTTCAATGTAAGTACTTCTGAACTAATCATAGTACTGAGAAATATGGGCGATAAGGTACGATGGCCCAAAGAAATGAGGTCAAACCCAAATAGAAGGAATCCAGACTTCTGGTGTGAATTCTATAACGATCATGGACATAGAACGTCAGATTGAAATTTTTTGCAAGGTGAGGTAGAACAATTATTAAAACAGGGCAATCTAACAGAATTGTTTAGTGAAAAAGGTAAGCAGGAATATATGAAGAACATGCAGGAGCCCCCAAAACCACCATCTCCAAAACGAACAGTCAACGTGATACATGGAGGTGAGGAGGTGAACGGAGTAATCTGCAAAAGAACCACAAAATTCGCAATTACACACGGGAAGCGGATTCGTGAAGAATTGGAAGCCGACAATATATCATTCGACGATGCAAATATCAACGGATTAATGCTTCCACACAACAACGCACTGGTATCCCTACTTATACATGACACTAACGTAAAAAGAGTGTTGATTGATCCAGGTAGCTCAGTCAACATCATTTTGTCGAGAGTTGTGGGAGAAATGTTAATGGAGGATCAAGTAATCCCAAAAGCACGAGCCTTATCCGGGTTTGACAACTCTACGGTCATAACAAAAGGGGAAATTGAGCTTAGCACCTATGCAGAGGGAGTAATAAAAAATACTAGATTCCAAGTCATTGATACTGACATTGCGTATAACGTAATCATGGGGAGACCATGGATCCATGACATGAAAGTTGTTCAATCTACCTTACATCAGGTAATTAAGTTCCCTTCTGAATGGGAAATTCAACAGATTCGAGGCGATCAACAAACCTCAAGGAATATAAAGTCTGTAGTATACTCTAACAAAAATGAAGAAGTAGAGAAATCAAAAGACGAAAGATTCGTTCAAGCAGGTACGGAAACAACTGTTGTTCAAACAGGTACGGAAGCAACTGTTAATCAGGCAGGTACAGGAGAAACTGTTGTTCAAATATGTGCAGAAGAAGGTAACCACGAGAAGGTGAACCAAGTCACCTCGGAAGAAGTATCAAAACATGCGGACATGGATTCTAGACCTTATGTAATTCAGGAACCAGAAGAAGACGAGCATATCAAAACGACTATGGAGGAGCTCGAAGCTGTTCCACTATTTGAGCAGAAGCCCGCACAAAAAGTCCACATAGGTACGAGGCTAAGCCTCAGCAGAAGAGGTAAGTTAATTGAATATTTAAAGGCTAACGCAAATTGCTTTGCTTGGTCCCATTCAGACATGACAGGTATTCCTCCGAAAGTGATGACTCATAAACTAAATGAAGATCCATCCTTCGTGCCTATCAAGCAAAAGAAAAGAAAGTAAGGACCATTCAAGAACCAAGTGATCGACGAAGAGGTACATAAACTCTTGAAAATTGGTTCGATACGTGAGATAAAATATCCTAATTGGTTAGAAAATACTGTAGTGGTTCCCAAAAATAATGGTAAATGGAGAGTATGCGTAGACTACACTGATTTAAATAAAGCATGCCCTAAAGACTCATTTCCATTACCGCACATAGATCAAATGATTGATGCCGCTGCAGGTCATGAATTTTTATAATCAGATGCGTACTCTGGCTATAATCACATTAAAATGGATCCCTCAGACAAGGAGAAAACTTCCTTTATTACAAACAGGGGGACTTACTGTTACAAGGTCATGCCTTTTGGCCTGAATAATGCTGGAGCCACGTATCAAAGGCTGGTAACCAAGATGTTCCAAGAACATCTGGGGGGAAACGATGGAGGTATATATTGATGACATGCTGGTAAAATCAACACAAGCTAAAGATCACTTCCAACATCTTTCAATTACCTTCAAAATCATGCGCAGGTATAACATGAAACTAAATCCAGAAAAATGCACCTTTGGCGTAGAATCGGGTAAATTTTTGGGTTTCCTTGTATCAAATCGAGGAATAGAGGTAAATCCTGCTCAAATTATAGTTATTTATGAGATACCTAATATACTTACGAGCAAAAAGGAAGTTTAACGACTAACAGGAAGAATTGCAGCCTTAGGAAGATTTATTTTCAAGTTTTTGGAGAAGAGTTTTAAATTCTTTACAGTTCTTAAAAAGCAGAATCAGTTCGAATGGACTGAGGAATGGAAACAAGCTCTCAAAGATTTGAAGGTCTATCTATCAAAAACCCCGTTGCTATCTAAGCCAAAAGAGGGGGAGAGGCTGTATGTATATCTTGCCATTGCAGAAATTGCCGTAAGTGAAGTACTGGTAAGAGAAGACAAAGGTAAACAATCTCCAATTTATTATGTAAGCACGTCTTTATTAGATGCTGAAACTAGATACCCACATCTAAAAAAATTAGCCTTAGCTCCAATCATGGCAGCTAGAAAATTAAGGCCATACTTTCAGTGTCATCCAATCACTGTTGTGACCTCATACCCGTTGAGCAATATTCTGCATAAACAAGAATTATCAGGAAGATTAGCTAAATGGGCAATAGAATTAAGCGAGCATGGCATAATATATCAACCTAGGACTGCAATAAAGTCTCAAATTTTAGCTGATTTCATCGCTGATTTTAATACTAGCATAATCCCTGAAGTGGAAAAAGAGTTACAACTCTTTAATGGGGCTAATCCAGGAATATGGACCCTATTTACTGACGGCTTCTCTAATGTGAAATGAGCTGGTTTGGGAATTGTTTTAATATCACCTACAGGTGAAAAGATACGACAAGCTATTAAATGTTATCCCATAACTAACAATGAAGCAAAGTACGAAGCTGTCATTGCAGGTCTTGAACTGGCACGAGAGCTCTCAATCGAGCAAATCGTGATCAAAAGTGACTCTCAACTAGTGGTGAACCAGATGCAGGGGACTTACACCGCTAGAGAGGCTCGGATGCAAGAATACATGGAAAAGCAACGAGACCTGGTAAGACAATTCCGGTCATAGAAAGTTATGAAAATACCTAGGGAGGAAAATGCATAAGTGGATGCATTAGCTAACCTCGTAGCAGTTGCGGAATTGACAAATAAAGACAATCCAATTGTCATACACCTATTTCATTCAGAAATCGATTAGGATAAAAATGAGGAAGCATTGAACCATTTAACTTGGGATTGGAGAAACAAAATTTTAATCTTTTTGCAGAATGGCATCGTACCCGAGGACAAGAAAGCAGCTCAAGCGCTTCGCCGAAAAGCTGCACGGTACTGCATTATTCGTGACACATTATACCGCAAAATGTTTGGGGGTCCCTTATCTAAGTTCCTCGGACCCAATCAAATAGAGTTCGTTATGAAGGAGGTGCACGAAGGACACTGCGGAAACCACTCAGGAGCAAGATCCTTAGTTAAAACCCTAATCAGAGCAGGGTATTATTGGCCCAAAATGGAAGAAGAGGCCGAGAGTTTCGTGGCTAAATGCGACAAATGTCAACGATTTGCTAACAACATGCATCGACCAGCAGAGCTACTTCACCCAATAATATCTCCATGGCCATTCATGAAATGGGGTATGGATATAGTGGGACACCTTCCCCCAGCTAAAGGAAAGGTACGGTTCTTACTTGTATTAACTGATTATTTCACAAAGTGGGTGGAGGCAGAAGCTTTTAAACAGGTGCGAGAAAAAGAAGTGAAGAGCTTCATATGGCGACACATAATATGCTGCTTTGGAATACCGAAAGAAATCGCATGTGACAATGGACCACAATTCATAGGCTCATAAATCACAGAATTCTTCGAAAGCTGGCAAATCAAAAGAATCACTTCATCACCATATCACCCTGTAGCTAATGGGAAAGCTGAGTCAACCAACAAAGTCATCGTTAATAACCTGAAGAAACGGTTGTAAAGAGCCAAGGGAAACTGGCCTGACGAACTACCAGTAGTATTATGGGCTTACAGGACTACTGCAAAAACAACTACGAGAGAGACTCCATTCGTGCTTGTTTACGGAGCAGAAGCTTTAATACCCATGGAAATTGGCGAACCAAGCATAAGATTCACAACATCAACGGAAGAAACGAACAACGACGAGTTGAAGATCAACTTGGATTTGCTCGAACAGAGAAGAGAAGCTGCACTAATACGTATGGCAGCCCAAAAACAAATTATAGAGCGATACTACAACAGAAAAGCTCACCTAAGATATTTCAAAATCGGGGACTTCGTCCTCAAGAAAGTCTTCCAATCAACGAAGGAAGCTGGTGCAGGAAAACTAAATCCAAATTGGGAGGGACCTTACAAAGTCTGTGGCATTGCTGGAAAGGGCGCTTATGAGCTCGAGTCTATGGACGACAGAATCCTACCAACCAGTTGGAATGTTGTTCATCTGAAGAAGTACTACTTCTAAGTAAAAGGAATACCCCCGGTCAGGTATCATTACGTTCAATTTTGCTTTTGTACAGTTAAAATTATACTAACCGTTTTAGATGATAGGAAAAAAGCTAACCCGTCACCAGATGATGATATTAGACCTGCAAAGACACGAGAAAGTAACTGAATTCGTGATCTAGGGTTACAACTTTCTGATGGACGTTTTAAAGGGTTAAGAAGTCATCATCTAAAAACTATATACCTTCGAGTCCTGTACATTTTTCCTTTTCAGGAAAAGGACCACAAGGAAGGAATAGTCAAGTGCTCGAGATTTCATCTGTCAAAGCTCAAACACTTGGGGGACTATACAGTATGGAGGGAAAAGATGAAGCAAAGAAGACTATCAAATATTCAAAGATCAAGCCTGAAGATCCATATTCCCAACAAGTCAAGTACTATGAGGAGAATCAAAAAGAGCTAAAGACTCAAAACACAAAGCCTGATTCAAAAACCTTCAAAAACATATTCGTAAATGTAAACGAATGTTTCAAAAACATATTCATAAATATAAACGAGTGTTCAGATTAAAGGCAGAATATTAGTTACGGGTAGAAATGCACATCTTTGTACTTATTCAAAAACTGTTGTAACAGAAAACAGTTAAGGATGAAAGATCATTATCCTTGTACTTACTCAAAAACTGTTATAAATAAAAACAATTACGGATGAAAGATCATTATCCTTGTACTTATTTAGAAAACTGTTGTGAATGAAAATAGTTACGGATGAAAAAGCATTAGCCTTGTATACATTTAAAAACTGTTATCAATAAAAACAGTTATGGGTAAAAGTTCATACCTTGTATTTAAAACTGTTGTAAACAAAAACAGCTATTCCCTTGTACTAATTCAAAAAACTGTTGTAAAAGAAAAACAGTTACGAGTGCAAGTTTATATCAAATCTGTTAAAAGAAAACAGTTGCAAAATGAGTTATAGACGATAAACAAACACATGTGAAATGTTCTGAAAGTTCAATGCAAAAAACTTTCTTCAAAACATTGTTAAATATGTGAAAATTCCTATCTCTGTTTTGTATATTTACACCATTATGAAGTTGAGACGTCTTCTTCATTAAGTGTCGATCAAAAAGGGCTCTCTTTCATAAACTGTGCCTATTACAAAAAGGTACGAATAATCTGAGCATTTTATAAATGCAAAACTGAGAGGTAAACCGAAAACCTCAAGAATAAATCATGCAAAGACTTAAAGAATGAAACAAAAACTCAAAGGAAACTAAAGTCATGCTGGTATTGATATACTAACGGCAAAATAAATTA
This sequence comes from Nicotiana undulata, assembly GCA_005239495.1. NCBI lineage: Eukaryota > Viridiplantae > Streptophyta > Magnoliopsida > Solanales > Solanaceae > Nicotiana > Nicotiana undulata. Next base: position 65,005 of record ML264757.1, on the reverse strand, counting down.
AGTGTTAACTTAGTCTAAGCCGTATTAATTTTTACATTTTTTCCCCCTAAGTTGTCAGTTGGGGACTTACAAAGGATCCAAACTTTTTCCCCGATGGGACTGGGGGTAACCACCAATTGATACAAATAAAAATAAAAAAGAACCAAGTTCTTAAACTTTTTCAGATGGGGGGTTGTCTTCACTGGAAGGAGGAGCGACTTGAGATGGAGAGACACGAGCAGCAGGGACCTCAACCTCTGGGGAAGAAAGATTTTGACTTTGCTGAGACTTCTCAATGGTCTCTTTGGTTTTAGCAATTTCGGCTTCCGAGTCAAAACCCTCTTGGCCCATTTCCGTCAATGTGTCAAGACAGGAGTTCAGATAAGCCCAGCTTACATCAACGACTGCTTTGTCTTCAAGAGATTCATAATCTTTCTCCCACAGTTCAACTTCAGCTCTTAACTCATCCATTTCAGTCACGGCAGCATCATGAGAGGCCTTTAAAGGAGTGAGGGACCTTTCCAGAAACTGGACCTTCTCCAAAGAGTTACGGAGATCTTCCTGGGTTTGAGTGAGAGATTGAACAAGTTCCCCAGAATACTCCTCCTTCTGGTCCAATAAGGCCTTCAGGCTCCTAATCTCCTCAGAGGCACGAGAAAGTTGCTCTGCAAAGAAGACTCTAAGACACTCTTGTCCTTGCCTGCCTGGTTCGAAGACGCCTTCTCAACGGCTAATTCTGCTGCCATCACCCTAACTTGCTGCTCCAAGGTACACTTTTCTTCCTCTGCTGCCTCCTTTTCAAGTTCTAAACTCTCGTACTACTCCTTCCAATTGTCTTCCTCGATACGGAAATCCCTTGCTGCCTGCTCCGTTTGGGAAACCCTCTTCATTAACTCTGTGCCTACAAGATTGATCTACAAAAGGAGATAAATTAGATACGGTAAGAATGTATATGAATACATGCAAAGGAGAGAAAATTTTACACAATCTCATTTACCCAAGTGAGGGAAACATGGTTTTCCAGCTTAGATTTCTCAGTCGAACCTATCAATGGTTTCAACCATACGTCAGCTTGGCCCGACTTTTTTAAGAGGCTGCCCGCTGCTGGAACCTCTATCACCACCTGCCTCATTTCCCCCCTGCTGGAAGACCCTACTTCTGCAGCAGAAGGCACGGAAGTGGGGATAGATGAAGGAGCCACGAACAGAGAAGTCTGAGAGGCAGAAAAAGCCACGGGAGCAGAAGCAACAACAGGAGCGGGAATAGCCATGGGAGCAGAGACTATAACAGGAGTAATTGAGGGAAGTTCTTTAGGAGCAGGAGGAGAGAAAACAACAAGGGGAGCTTCCTCAGCAATGGTACCAAAACCTTCACGGAACAGGAGATCAACTGATTCACGAACAGGAGAGGGAGTTGCATCCTCAGGGGCAGACAGTTCATATTCAGACATGGGAGGGTCAACGACAGGTGCAGACTCGTCGTCAGAGACCACCTTCCTCCTACGTGACTTGTGGACTAGCGAACCCTCCTCTTCCTCTTCCTCATCCTCTAAGGTCCAGGACCCACTTGCTTTTCTTTTTGATGAGGAGGAACCAAAAATGATCTGCTGGGCCTTTTCTAGGGACAACTTTGGAACATTCGGAACAGACACAGCTGCAGCAGAAACTCCACGAGAAGGAAACCCTACCAAATGAAAGGGATCAAATAAAGCTCAAAAGAGAGAAGAAGTAAAAACATGAAACTTCCTTTACCGTGAGTCTTAACTTTCCAACCAAACCTCCTAGAGAGGTATTTCCACGAACGATGTTCTAACGGAGCAATCAACAAGAGCTTTTCTACCCAATCGCGAAAATCGGAGACATTCTCAATGGTTCCCATGATTGCTGCAAAGAAGAGAAACAGTTACGGTACTAATAAAGTATAAAAAACAAAAGGAAAGGAATGTGAGAAAAACTATACTCACGTGCAAGATTCCACTTCTCAAGGAAGGGGAGATTTTCTTCACCTACTAAACCAGCAGTAGGAACAACAACAAACCGGAGGTACCACCCTTGGTCTTTATCATCATCAGGAATCATTAACACCCTTTTACTCCTAGCCGCGAAAGTAAACACTCATTGGCGAAATAGCATCGGAGAATAGAGGTGAATAAGATGATAAAAAGTAAAGGGGACCGAAGCTAAATTGGCCAAATATCTAAGGCACGCGACAACTCGCCACACTAGAGGACTGACTTATCCCAGAAAAACTTTGAAAATTTGACAAAACTCGGTAATAACGGTGTCGATGGGAGGCTTGAATCCTAATGTGAAAGGATAGGTATAAACAAAAGAATACCCAGTCTTGTAAGAGGTTATTCTTTGATTACCATTGGGAAAAACAACAGGAAAATAAGGCTTCCAATAACAGTCCCTGCATACGAGAGATATTAAACCTCAGTTATTTGGGTAGGGTACATGTCAGCACCGTCGTGAGAAGACATTGAAGAAAGCTGTTCTTTTAAGGCCTGACTATCCCTAGCAAAAGAAAACTCCGCAGGGACTATCTCGTCAACCCTCGGTTCACGCAGAGGTTCATTGTGTTCTCTACCTTTTGATGAAGATCTAGAATCCCTAGCCCTTAAAGAAGATAAAGAAATGGCAGACCTAGAAGAAGATGGGGGAGTAACATGAGAAGAAGAGGAACTCCTGGAGGGAGTAGAACCTAAACTCCTAAGCCTACCACCTCTCCTGCTTTGTGTCGGAGCAGAAGAAGGAGTTAGATCTTCTACATTAATGACTTTCTTATATTGTTGGTTTGAAGAATACATATTTACAAAGACAAAGAATTTGCAAACGAAGAATGAAAGTTAGAAGTTTTTCGTAAAAGTAAAGAAAGGAAAAAGGGTATTTATACTCGAAGGCAACCGTAAAAAATATGGAAAAAACAGTGATGTGAAAGTCATAATTGAAGTTGTCACTTCATGATTGATGCAGCCGCAAAAAGCCCTAAAAGGCGCTGAACAATTGCAGAACCAATCCGGGAATGCCATGTGGCACGGGCATTAAATAGAAGTGACAAGAGATGTCTACGTTCAGAGATAGATGCAATGTTACGAGTGACGCGGTGGCAAACTATTCCCGCCATAAATGAGTATCCACTTACCAAGTATTAATCTATAAATAAATGGTAATGGGGGACTATCTGTATTGGTAAAAAAGAGCTTCACACGTGTATATAATTGTGATGACTCAGCAGTCTATGTGGAACAATGAAAATGTGACAACTGGACGAAACTTCATGAAGAGGTACGAGGCAAAGAGGCAAGGAATAACATACCCACGGGGTAATCAGATACGAGAATCTTAACCTAATTGAGAAGATGAAGAGACACGGGCAAGATGAATCCAGGCAGAATAAAGGGCAGATTCGGAGATCTTCAATTAATGAGCCAAACGTTACATAACCTTCACGCAACAGTTACGGTTAATCATTGTAACGTTACATTAATGGCATTATTAGTCATTAATGCTCAGTTATTGAAAAGGGTAGACGTTATATTAAGAAATTCCCTATATAAGGGAGTAAAATATAACTTGTAAGGACACATTCGAACTACTATTGAAATATAATTATTTTTTGCGCATCTAACTGCTTTCCAATTACAAATTTACTTGCAATTATTAGCTTATTCTTTGGTTATCAGAAACCCGTGTTCTTCTTAAAATAGCTTTGGCAAAGAATCTAATTCTTTGGTTAAACAACTGAGACTTCTCAAACGTCTCTCTCGTTTTAGCAATTTCGCCTTCCAAGTCAAAACCCTCTTGGCCCATTTCCGTCAATGTGTCCATACGGACATTCAGATAAGCCCAGCTAACATCGACGGCTGCTTTGTCTTCAAGAGCTTCATAATCCTTCTCCCACTGTTCAACTTCAGCTCTTAACCCATCTCTTTCAGCCACATCAACATCGTGACAGGCCTGCAAAGGAGTGATAGATCTTTTCAGAAACCGGACCTTCTCTGAAGAGTTACGGAGGTCTTCCTGTGTTTGGGTGAGAAATTTTACAAGTTCACCAGAGTACACCTCCTTCTGGTCCAATAAAGCCTTTAAGCTCCTGATCTCTTCCGTGGCACAGGAAAGCTGCTCTACAAATGAATATTCTAAGACACTTTTGTCCTTACCTGCCTGGTTTGAAGACGCCTTTTCAACGGCCAGTTCTGCTGCCATAACCCTAACTTGCTGCTCCAAGGTACACTTTTCCTCCTCCCCTGCCTCCATGTCGAGTTGTAGACCCCCGTACTGCTCCCTCCAATTATTAGCCTCAATTTGGAAGTCTTTTGATGTCTGTTCCATCTGAACGACTCTCTTCATTAACTATGTGCCCACAAGATTGATCTACATAAAAAGATAAATTAGATACGGTAATTATATATAAGTACATACGAAAGAAGAGCAAGTTTTACCTTTAATGAAGAGTGCACGATCTCGTTCATCCACGTCAGAGAGCTGTGGCTTTCCAGCTTAGACTTTTCAGTCGGGCCTATCAATGGCTTTAACCATACATCAGCATGGCCCGACTTTTTCAAGAGGTTGTCCGTTGTTGGAACCTCTATTATAACTTGCTTCAACTCCCCCTGCTGAAAGACCCTACTTCTACAGCAGAAGGCACAGAAGCAGAGGCAGATAAAGGAGCCACAGGCAGAGTAGGCAGAAACAGAAATAGCCATGGGAGCAGAAATAGCAGCGGGAGCAGGAATAGCCATGGGAGAAGAAAGAACAACGGGAGCAATTGAAGGAAGTTCTTTAGGAGCAGGAGGAGAGAAAAGAGCAAGAGGGGCTTCATCAGAAATGGTACCAAAACCTTCACGGAACAGGAGATCAATGGATTCACGAACAGGAGAGGGAGTTGCATCCTCGAGGGAAAAAAGTTCGGATTCAGGTACGGGAGGATCAATAACGGGTGCAGACTCGTCGTTAGAGACCACTCTCCTCCTATGTGACATGTGGACCAGCGAACCCTCCTCTTCCTCTTCCTCCTCTAAGGTCCTGGACCCACTTGCTTTTCTCTTCGACTAGGAGGAACCAACAATGATCTCCTGGGCCTTTGCCAGGGACAATCTTGAAGCGGACACATCCGCAGCAGAAATACCACGAACAGGAAACCCTAACAAATGAAAGGGATCAGATAAAGCTCAAAAAGGGAAGAAGTTAAAAAACAAATTCACTTACTGTGGGTCTTAACCTTCCAACCAAACCTCCCAGAGAGGTACTTCCACGAACGTTCTTATAAAGGAGAAATCAACAAAAGTTTTTCTACCCAATCACGGAAACCAGAGACATTCTCAACGGTTCCCATGGTTGTTGCGAAGGAAAAAGAAACAGTCACGGAACTGATAATTTATCAAAAGCAAAGCAAAGGAAAGTGAGCAAAACTGTACTCACGTGTAAGATTCCACTTCTCAGGGAAGGGGGGATTTTCTTCACCTACTAAACCTTCAGTAGGGACATCAACATACCGGATATACCACCCTTGGTCTTTGTCATCATCTGGAGTAACTAACACCCTTTTACTCCTAGACGCGAGAGTAAACACTCCTTGGCAGAACAACATCGGAGAATAGAGGTGAATAAGATGATGAAAAGTGAAGGGTACGGAAGCTAAATTTGCTAAATACCTAAGGCACGCGACAACTCGCCAAACAAGAGGACCGACTTGTCCCAGACATACTTTGAAGAATCTACAAAACTCGATGATGACAGGGTCGATGGGAGGCTTGAATCCTAATGTGAAAGGATAAATTTGCTAAATACCTAAGGTACGGAAGCTAAATTTGCTAAATACCTAAGGCACGCGACAACTCGCCAAACAAGAGGACCGACTTGTCCCAGACATACTTTGAAGAATCTACAAAACTCGATGATGACAGGGTCGATGGGAGGCTTGAATCCTAATGTGAAAGGATAAGTATAAACATAAGAATACCTAGTCTTGTAAGAGGTTATTCTTTGGTTATCGTTAGGAACAATAACAGGAAAATCAGGCTTCCAAAAATAATCCCTGCGTACAAGAGACACCAAGCCCTCTGTTATCTGGGTAGGATAAAGTTCGGCACTATCATGCGAAGATATTGAAGAAAGTTGTTCACTCATGGCCTGATTATCCTTGGCAAAAGAAAACTCTGTAGGGATAATTTCATCGACCCTCGACTCGCGAAGCGGTTCACTATGTTCTCTACTCTTTGATGAAGATCTAGAAGCCCTAGCCCTTGAAGAAGATAAAGAAACAGAAGACCTAGAAGAAGATGTGGGAGTAACATGAGAAGAAGAAGCACCCCTGGAAGGGGTAGAACCTAAGATCCTAAGCCTATCGCCTCTCCTACTCCGTGTTGGAGCAGAAGAGGGAGTTAATTCATCCACATTATTGACCTTCCTAGATTGCTGGTTTGAAGAAGACATATTTACGAAGAATGAAGAATTTACAAATAAATAAAAAAGGTCGGAAGTTTTTCGTGAAAGTAAAAGGAAAAGGGGTATTTAAACTCAAAGGAAACCGTCATAAATTGGAAAAACAGTGATGTGAAAGTCATAATTGAAGTTGTCACTTCGTGACTGATGCAACCGCAAAAAGCCCTAAAAGGCGCTGAGTAATTACAGAACCAACCCTGGAACACCACGTGGCACGGGCATTAAATGGAGGTGACAAGCGATGCATACATTTAGAGATGGATGCAATGGTACGAGTGAAACGACAGTAAAATATTCCTGCCATAAATGAGTATCCACTTACCAAATATTAGTCGATAAATAAATGATATGTGGGGGGACTATCTGTATTGGTAAAAATGAGCTTCACACGTGTAACAATTAAGATGACTCAGCAATCTATGTGGAGCAATGATAACATGACAATTGGACAAGACTCTATAAAGAGGTACGAGATAAAGAGGAACGGAATAGCATACTCACGGGATCATCAGATACGGGGATCTTAACCTAATTGGGAAGATAAAGAGACACAATCAGAATGAATCAAGGCGAAATACAGGGCAGATTCGAGATCTTCAATTAATAAGCCAAGTGTTACACAATCTTCACGCAACATTTACGATTAATCATTGTAACGTTACATTAATATTAGTCATTAGTGCTCAATCATTGAAAAGAGTAGACGTTATATTAAGAATTTTCCTATAAAATAGAGTAAAATATAACTTGTAAGGACATGTTCGAACCACTATTGCAATATACTTACTTTTTATGCATCTCACTCCTTCTATTTACGAATTCACTTACAATTACTAGTGTATTCCTTGGTTATCAGAAACTCATGTTCTTCTTAAAATAACTTTGGCAAAGAATCTAATTCTTTGGTTAAACAAGGGGGGCATGAGGGTGGTCATTAATGACAAGAATGAGTTTATTCCTACAAGAACGGTGACCGGTTGGAGAGTGTGTATGGACTATCGCAAGCTCAACAAAGTCACAAGGAAGGATCATTTTCCACTTCCCTTTCTTAACCAAATGCTTGATAAGTTGGCCGACCGTGCTTTCTATTTCTTTCTTGATGGATATTTGGGCTACAACCAAATCCTTATTACTTTGGAGGATCAAGAGAAAACAACCTTTACATGTCCTTATGGTACTTTCACCTTCAAGCTGATGCTATTTGGTTTGTGTTATGCACCGACGACTTTTCAAAGGGGTATGATGGCTATCTTCACGGACATGGTGGAGGACTACCTTGAAGTTTTCATGGATGACTTCTCGGTGGTTGGGGATTCTTTTGATGATTGTCTTGCAAATTTAGATAAAGTGTTGGCAGGATATTAAGAAACGAATTTGGTGCCAAATTAGGAGAAGTGTCATTTCATGGTCGAGGAAGGCATTATCCTTGGCCTCAAGATCTCAAAAAATGGAATTGACATTGACAAGGCAAACATTGAGGTGATTCCTAAACTTCCACCTCCAACTTCGGTGAAAGGTGTGTGGAGTTTCTTAGGCCACGTTGGGTTTTATCGGCGCTTCATCAAAGATTTCTCTAAGGTGGTGAACCCATTATGCAAGCTGCCAGATAAAGATGCTAAGTTTAACTTCAATGATGATTGAATGGGAGCCTTTGAATTGTTATAGTTCAAGTTGACAACTACTCTCATCATCACCGCTCCAAATTGGAGTGGTTTTTTTGAACTCATGTATGATGCTAGTAACGTAGCTGTTGGGGCTGTTTTGGGGCAATGCATCAACAAGATTTTTCATCTTGTCTACTATGATAGTAAGACCACGAATAGTGCCGAAGTCAACTATACTGTTACGGAGAAAGAGTTCCTTGCCATTGTGTTTTCAATTGAAAAGTTTTGCCCATACTTGATGGGTGCAAAAGTTACTATCCATACAGATCATGCGACACTTTGTTATCTTATGAGAAAGAAATATTCCAAATATCGGTTGATGACATGGGTGCTTTTATTGCAAGAGTTTGATATTGGTATCCAAGATAGAAGCAGGAGTGAAAATCAAATGGTGGATCACTTGTCTCGTTTGGAGTAGGAGGGGAGGCCACATGATGGCCCTGAAATCAATGACTCCTTCCCTGATGAGAAACTCTTGGCCATTTCAATGAAGGAGGTTCCATGGTTCGCGGATCTGGCAAATTTGCTTGTGTGTGGAATCATCCCGGATGAGGTCTCTTCAAACCAAAGGAAGAAGCTCAAACGGGATTGTCAAGATCATTATTGGGATGAACCATACCTTTTTCGGATTTGCATGTATGGGGTGATTAGAAGATGTGTACTGGAAGAAGAGCAATTTGAAATTCTTGGGGCTTTTCATTCTTCACCATATGGTGGTCACTATAGTAGAGCAAGAACGGCGACCAAAGTGTTAAGTTGCGGTTTCTATTGGCCCACTCTTTACAAGGATTCAAGTGATGTAGTGAAAAGATGTGATGAATATCAACGGGCCGGTGGAATCTCGAAGAAGAATGAAATGCCTTTCACTACCATTTTGGAGATTGATATCTTTGATGTGTGGGGTATTGACTTCATGAGTCCTTTTGTGAGTTCTTGTGGAAACACCTACATCTTGGTCGCAGTTGATTATGTGTCTAAATGGGTTGAGGCTATTTCTCTACCCAACAATGAAGAGAGAAGTGTGGTGGCGTTCTTGAAGAAAAATATTTTCACAAGGTTTGGTTCTCCGCGAGCTATTATAAGCGATGAGGGGTCGCATTTTTGCAACAAGGCATTTGAAACTTTATTTAGCAAGTATGGTGTTACTCATAAAGTTACGACTCCCTATCATCCACAAGCTATCGGTCAAGTGGAAGTCTTCAACCGAGAGATTAAGAGTATTTTGTCCAAAACAGTGAATGCTAACCGGACAGATTGGTCCAAGAATCTTGATGATGCATTATGGGCTTATCGGACGACTTTTAATACACCTATCGGAATGTCTCCATACCGGTTGGTGTTCGAAAAAGCTTGTCATCTTCCGGTGGAACTTTAACACAAAGCTATGTGAGCTCTAAAGAAGTTGAATCTCGATTAGGATATAGCCATTAACTTGAGGGTTGCACATTTGAATGAACTGGATGAGTTCCGGTACCATGCTTATGAAAGTTCATCCTTGTACAAAGAAAGATGAAATATCTTCATGGCAAATACATTTGGAACAAAGAGTTCAAGGTGGGTGATCTTGTATTGTTGTTCAACTCACGGTTGAGGACGTTTCCCGGAAAGCTAAAGTTTAAATTGGGTAGTCCCTTTGAAATTGTGAGTGTGATGCCCTTTGGTACATTGGACTTGAAGAACAAAAACAATGAGGTATTCCGAGTCAATAGTCTCCGGGTGAAGCACTATTTGGGAAAAGATGGAGATGGCCACGTCGTGGCTGTGACTCATTTCAACTGATGGTATTCTGCGTTGTGTCGCGACGTTAAATCAGGAGATTCTTGGGAGGCAACCCATGTGTCTTTTTCTTTTCTTCTTCTATAATTAGGTGTTATTTTTTTGCTAACATGATTTGAAGTGTGCTACATGAATGAGTGTGCCTTACAGGAACATAAATCTGGCTAAGTGTGAAAAATTATGCGGGCCGCACATTTACAGTTGCTGCTAAAAAGTGCTCTGCGGCCGCACAATTATGTTGCAGACCGCATAAATAGAAGGTGAAACATGCCAAATCTCTGTTAGAAAAATGGTCGATTTGTGGCCAAAACAGGAAATATGCGGCCGCAACAAGGGATCTGCATCCGCACACACAATTCTGCGGACCGCAAAACAGAAGGGCAACTTAAGCCCCCAGGTAACAGAGTGCGTACTGCAACTAGAATTCTGCGGCCGCACTTGCTTCTCCTTCCCTTAGGAAATGGATGAGTATAAATAAGAGGGGTAGGGCTACTGTTACACTTTTCCTCTCTCAGCAAAATCACAGTAAGCTTTTGAAGTTTCTTGCTGAGTCTACCTGTGCATTCATACATCATCTTTGATAAATCTCTCATCACACTCATTCATTTGGTATGTTTCATAATCTTGTTATTCTTTTTATTTTAATTTTTAGATTTGTAGTTAATTTTAGGCCATTTGTCAATAGAATTCAATTGTACATATTTGTGGGGGTATATCTGTAGTGGGTTAACTAGTACATGCTCTATGGGGAATGGGTAAATATATTATCATGCTTTGATGATGTTACCATGTCAAAATTTGCGCAAAAATTGCAAACCCTAGTTGGAAATCAACTGACTGTTCGTATTGTTTGAATTTTGTGGTCGCAAGAAATTTGTGCGGTTCGCAGAAGTTAAGTTTAGGGAAACTTTAGTTAAGAATGAGTTTGCGGCCGCAACCAAATTATGTGGACCATAGAATTTCCACTGCAGCTGCAAAACTACTTTTTCACTGTCTTTAGAGAGTTTACATATTTGTGATTCAACATGCGGTCGCACGACGAAATGTGCGGACTGCAGAAAATATGTTGCGGTCGCACGTCCACCAATTCTCTGTCATCAGAGAGTTGGCATAATTCTGGTTTTTGATTTGCGGACCGCAATTCTCATATGCGGCCGCAAGAGATAATTGTGCGGTCCGCAAGGTCTCATTTGCGGTCGCAGAGAAAAATGTGCGGACCGTAGATCCTCATCCTGCAAGCATGACTTTACTGTGACCTTCACTGTGTTTTTAGGTGTTTTCTTGTGTATCTCCTGTATCTGATTGAACACTGATTTGCCACTGATAATTGCGTCTACTTAATATAGACAATGGTTCGATCGAGAGGTAGAGGTAATACTTCTAAATGGAGCGGTGAACCTTCTAGGGGTCGAGGTAAGAGTGCCTTACCTCTTGACCAACAAAGAACAATCACAAAGAAACCTACAACTGGTAGAGGGAGAAGTACAGACCTTTCCGAGACAAGATCTTATGTCCATCCAGGGAAGCATCAGAGGTCAACTCAGCCTTTGTACATGAGCAACCGATTGTCCAGTCAAAGCCACTAGGGAGGTATCAACTCAGGGACGAGTCGTCCACATCTCATAGCACTTCTAAGGGCTCGGAAAGTGCTAGTCAGGCTTCTGAGCCATCTACTACACATGTCCGTGAGGCACCAGATACATCAGTTCAGGACATCCCCGATGATGGCAGACGGGAAGATGCTACTGTTATCGGCTTTGGAAGGACGAAGAAGAAAGAGGTTTGGGAGGACCGATTCATCATCGAAGCAGCCTTCAGTAGTTGTCGGACTTGGTGGCCAGTAAGGTCACTTACTCTTGAGTAGCAGTTTCAATTGAAGGATCTGGAGAAGTATAAGCGGGAAGTGTTGAGACAGTTCAAGGAACGCAAGGGGTGGATGTGGTTCACCCAAAGTGTGGTGGATGCCAAAGAGTATCTTGTACGGGAATTCTATACCAATGTGGCACACATCAAGAAGGGGACAAAGGTAACCAAAGTGCATAACCGTAAAGTAATATTTGATCAACATACTCACAACACGTACTTGGGTTTCGAAGATGTCGAGCCGACGAAATACTTAGAGAAGTATGCAATGGGAGATACAACCCAACCTTGATTAGCAGAGATTCTAGCAGCTCCTGGGCCACCACCACCATGGATCACAACGGGGATTTCTATTCATAGGAGCACTCTGAGCTGTGAGGCAAAGGGGTGGCAAACCTTTGTATGCAAAGACTGGACCCATACCAGAATGAGACTTATCTCCCAATTCCTCGGGCAGTTCTAGTTGCTTCAATTATGGCCGGGTACCCAATCAATATGGGTGTCGTGATGTCGGCGAACATCTTTGTGATTGCTTGGCAGAATGACACGTCCTACCCGTATCCCAACACTATTATAGAGTATCTCACGGATGCGAGGGTAAAGCCGAGGGATTATGATACAAATGTGCGGCCAAAGAAGACTTTCTCATGGTACTCACTTACGAATGACGCGACCCGAAAAGAAAAGGTTAACCAACTACCTCTGCCAGTCTGATGAGCCAGTTGTGGTAGTTGCGGAGGGAGTGATGCCCCATCTACTTTGGTCGAGCCTTCCGCCAGTGCCGTAACTATGCCTCCACCATCATCTTCAGTTCCTATTGTAGTTCCTGTCACAGGTTCCACCTCGTCTTTGAAGCCGGTGCCATGCCTACTGCTTTATTTTCTGCGTTGTGAGTCTCCCAGAAATTGGCGAGCCTCAATAACTGGATGCAGACAACCACTGTAAAGTTGTATGACTTATCCAATATTGTTACATCACAGTCTTCTATTCAGGCACCTCATATGCCCCCGTCGGTTGAAGAGACATTGAAGAAGCTTCTGGAGAACCAGAACACCATCATGGCTACCTTGGTACAACACAGGTCAATGATAGAAGATCTGGGCAAAGAAGTAAAGAATATGAGGAAGTCCCAGGCCATTAAAAAGTCAGTGGACAAGCTCCGGAGGCAGGTGACTTGCACCAGCTGGAGATATCCCTTTTGACATGTTGATCGACCCACACATTTCAGACCCAGATCCTGCAGCAGCGGTGGCACCAACTGGCCAATCTGAGGAGCCAGATGTTGCTGCCGACACTGTCGAAGTATTGTGTTAGATGTTCACCAACCCAGTCACTCCCAGAGCTGAGGATGATGAGATCGAGTTGGATGAGACTGAGGGCGGTGACATTGTTGCGGACACAGAGATGTCCAAGGAGCCATAGGGAGATTTCTTCACTCTTTCCACTCTTTTACTCTTATTTTGCTAAGCATTGGGAACAAAGCTTATTTTTATTCAGGGGGTGGGGTTTATTGTGATGACATTTGATACATTTTGAGACATTTGGCATGTAATAACTTGATATTATTTTCTTTCTATTTCTTATTCTGTATATATTCTCTCATTTTCTCTCATTATGTATTCAACAATTTTTGTTTGTTAACTTCTTTATTTTTGTTCAATTATTAGTTCTTAGTTTGAGTTAGTAGCTTCTTTGTTTGTTTTAGTAGCTTCTTTTTATGTTTTAGTAGATAATAAGCCTTTGGTTTTCTTAATGCCACGGTTCTTTCCAAATGTAGTTTTTGTGTGAACGGGTGACTCTTCCCAACGATGGATGGCGTGACAACCTTCTTAAGGGACTGATTCCATTTTTGGTGTTTAGGTAATAATAGTAGTAGTAATGAATACAAAGACCTAATTAAGTCATGCTCGAAGTGTCAAACATGCTTCATTTGGTACCAAAATACTTAACTACATGCTTATGGTTAGAAACAAGGTTGTTGAAAGAAATAGCTCTAGTTTGTGACTTTGTGACTCTTGTTGACTTAGGCAACCATCGAGTGGTTTAATCGAACCATAGTGATTTCCAATCTTGAATGTGGTCGTCGTGGGCCCTTGACTCTATCCTCTTTAACAATACAGTTGCATGAGGGGTGAGATGCTTCGTTACTAGTCCAAGTACCCCGTGCGAAAGGTCTAGAACTTGCCCTAAATGTATTTCAAGACAAAATCGTATGTGTTGCTTGGCTTGAGAAGTGATTGTAGGCTTTCCTTGGCACGTTTGAATTTTCTATTGCCTACCAATGTTGTTCGCCCTAGTCACCCCATTTAAGCTCGAGCCTTTCTCATTTGATAACCATGTTACAAGCTTTACCTATTTTGTCGTGACCCTCTCTTGACACTCTTGTGAAACAAATGGCTAAAAACGTAAGTTTGGGGGAGAGACGAGGAACTTGAAAGAGGTATCAAGGCAAAAAAAAAATGAGAAGGAAAGGCAAGAAAAGAAAAATGCAAAAAAGTGAATAAGTGGAAGAGTTGAAGGGATTCAAAGAGAGGTAACGATCCCAAACATGGAGAAATCAAAGAGGGAGAAAATGAATGTCATGATCAAGAAAGAGTGATGTTAAGTCTCTCTAGTTCCCCAAGGAAAAGAAAGTGCCTTAAAGAATTGGAAAAGTGTGAGCTGAGAATAAAAAAATGGAGTGCTTAAGGAAAGGTGCACTCACTCAACCATATAATATACAACCCTAATTCAAAGGCCTTCATTACATCCTGAAATAAGTCCTACCTAATTTTAAGTTGAATGAGCTAACATTAGTGGAAATCTACATGAGGGGCAAGCCTATGGTACTTGAAGCCGTACTTGCGACATTCTCTTGGGAGAAATGAGTGAACCTTTCATAAATCTTTGGATTGAGTGCTATAATTCTTCAGTGATCTAGGCAAACACAGCGTAGAGGAGGAAGAGTTTGGGATCCACAATAACCTACATGATAGAGCGAGAGTCCTGGATGCGTAAATAACACTTAACTTTTGGAGGTGGGAACTAAATTGTTTGCTTGAGGACAAATAAAGACTTAAGTTTGGGGGAGTTGATAAGTGGGGATTTTGACTACTTATTAGCGCCTTTTTGCTTTTATTCTAATCTAAAAGCATTGAATTGTGTTCCCGAAACTAATAAATTGTGCAAAATTGTAGAAATGTTGGAAGTTAGACTCCCGAGATGAAATCCGACTAAAAAAGGAGGAGTCTAAACATAACGCAATAAAGGGAACATAAGCATGCAATGTGCAGTCCGCAGAATTCCATCTGCAGCCGCAGTCAAAGAAGGAAAATCTGCAGATAATTTTGTAAATTGCGGACCACACATGAATTGTGCGGCCGCAAAAGATGGGATAAGGGTCAAGATCAGAGAGATACCAAGTCCAGAGCTTCAGTGAATTGAAGACTGCACAAGATTTGTGCGGCCGTAGAAGGTTGTCTTGCGGCCGCAATCCTACTATTGCAAACCGCAGAAGAGTGCCTTGTGGACACAATACTAATTCTGCAGATCGCAGAAATGTTGCCTCACGGCCGCAGTTCATAATTGTGTGGCCGCAAAATCCCAGCTCCTGCCAAATGAAGAGGTATGTGGACCGCACATGGAATTGTACAACCACAGAACTTCCCGAGAGGTATTTTTGTCCGAAATTTTCAGCCTTGTATAAATAGACGAGTTTCACAAAATCAAGTCAAGTTTGAACCTCAACAATTACTGTAGCCGTTTGTCTTTGCCACTTTTGAAAGTTTACTTTATTTTGGTGTATTTTACAATAGATTTTATCATTTTAGTCTTACATTATGAGTTTAATTAGTCGTTCTTCTTTTTTTCTTCAAACCCAAGTATGAGTAGCTAGATTTTTACTAGGATTGTGACCCAACCCTAGTGTGTAAACTTTATGGGTATCTAATGTAGTGCTTGTTTATGATTGGGTGTTTATTATATAGCCTAGTTCACGCTTTAATTTGTGGAATTAATGGTTGCAAACATTGGTTCATGCCTATTTGACTTAGTCTCTACTTGAGAAAAAGAGAGTTAGTCTAGGAAAACTTGGCTAACAAAGAATTGGGTCAATCGAGAGATTGATCAACCTAATTAATGGGTTCAACCTAGAGATGTAATAACCCGACTTGAGCTTTTATCAACTATTTTGTTTGATACCCATTTAGTCTTAAGAAAACAAAATTGGGCAAAACCGCTCTTTGATCGAGAGGTATTGAGTGGGTAATTGAGAGTTAATAGCTATAATACACCCCGATCAACAAAACAAGCATTAAGGTCTTTATCCTATTAGGCAAATCCTAGGTAATGGTCACAACCCTAGGCTTTTTATCAATTTGGAAAATCTCAAAAACAATTATTCCTAGTCTTCTTTCTTTATTTTGCAATCTTTAGAGTAAAATTAGAAATAGAAAACAAACCTTTGTGCGGAAGTGCAAATCTAGATAATTCAATCACGCATATTGAAACCCCTAACTCCCATGTTAACTCCATGTGGATTCGACCCCGACTCTTAGTTGGGTTCTATAATCGCAAATGACCATTTCATACCTCTTTAGAGGTGTGAATTTGGATGCGATTAGTAGTAAAATAAAGTTGGTGCATATCTGCTTTGCTGATGACTTGCTAATGTGTTGTAGGGCTGATAAGACTTCCATACAACTTATGCTTCAAGTTTTTGATCACTTCTCCAATGTATATGGATTGATGCAAATATGGACAAAAGCTCATTATACATCTCTGGTGTCTCACAAGCATTAAAGTATCAGATGTTGAATGAAATGCAATTTGCATTGGGTGAGCTGCCCTTCAAATATCTGGGCGTACCCCTTTTTTCCAGGAAGATTACCATATAGTAATGTATACCACTTGTAGAGAGAATGACTTCCAAGATCAAGTGCTAGACTACCAAGTTTCTGTCTTATAGTGGGGTAGTACAACTGATCAAGAGTGTTCTCATTGAAATGCAGACATACTGGGCTCAGGTCTTCATGATACTGAAGAAAGTCATACAATTATTCACCAGTATTTGCAGAACCTTTCTATGGAGATGTGAAGTGTCAAGAAAATCCCTGGTTTCATGGGAGTCCTTATGCATGCCAAGGGTTGCAGGATGTCTAAAGTTGATTGATTTTAACATATGGAATAAGGCAGCTATCTACAAATTGTTGTGGGCAGTTGCTTCAAGGAAAGAGGCTCTATGGGTGCAATGGATACATGGCTTCTACATAAAGAATAAATACCTAGCTGCTATGAGGACTCCTCCATAATCAAGCTGGCCAGTGAGGAGATTTTTTGATGTAAGGACCTAGTTTGACAATAGGGACTTTATGGTGGAACTCCAAAAATGCAGTACTCATGGTGGATTTAGCATAAAGAAAGCTTATCTATCTTTACAGCCACAATATCAGAAGGTACCATGGAAACATCTTACTATGGGATCGATACAGGTTCCCAGGCATCAATTCATCCTTTGGCTAGCTATTAAACAAAGGCTAGCCACTGTTGACAGACTAGAGAAATGGGAGATAAATGTTTCCATGGACTGTGAGATGTGTTCAATGAGAGTTACAAAATCACTAATGCATATATTCTTTGAATGCAACTATGCAAGGAACATCTTAACCTCTTTACTGAGATAAATGGTGTTAATAGACATCTCAAGACATGGAATGAGGAAGTGGACTGTATCTCCAAAAGGAGTCGAGGAAGTAGAGCAAGAGCAGAAATAGTGGCATGGTTATTTGCTGCAACTGTATATCACATATGGAGTGAGCGAAATGCTAAAAGATTCCCGAATGAAAGACACAAGAGTCACCACGTACTTAGAGAAATTGTTCTCCAACTACACACTCAAGGGCATCATTACATGAAATGGAGGAATATATTAGAAAGTTTAAATAGTTATCCTAGCTAAGAGTAGCATGTACGTCAGTAAATACAAATAGTGAATGCTTCTTAGATAGGTAGGAATAGAGGTGGCAAGTTCTAGAGTCCAAATGGAACTAGCGGATGTACATATATACAAATCGTTGAATAAAATCTTTTTATTTTGACCCAAATAATTGTATTATTGGATACAAATTTAATAATCTCAACTCATGTCTGGTATGTGAGTATTATTTGCTATCTACATGGCAAATGGTCAATGAAAAAAGACATGTTAACAGAGAGAAAAAGCAAAAATCTAAAGCAAGAACAAATTGAAAAGAAAGAATAAAAATTCCCTTCTTCCTATCGCCATACCCAAGCCCTCGCCGACCAAATTCCCTGCTTCCAGCCACCGCCGCACCCCTCGACCGTCTTCTCCATAGATGACCACTTTGTCTTCTCAACAAACCTAAGAACCTTTTCATCGTCTTCCCCATGATCTTCACCCCCTTACCGGATAGATAGGAAAGGCAGACTACTACTTATGACAAGGTTGATACATCTTACATTTTTGGGTTATAAAATATCCATTTTTTTTCAAGATCATAATCTCAAATTAACTGGTACTATTTTAGAAAAAAATCAGATCATAAAATTGTGATATCAAACTTAATTTTTTTTTGTGGAGGTAACTTTGTACTGAAATATGTCATCATAACTGAACTTAAAGATATCCCTCCACCATTCACCCATCTATTAGTGGAATAGTAAGATAGTTTCCTTTGTCGCTATCATAATTCGATTATTTTGTTTGATCTCCGATCCTGAATCTCATTGCATTTAAAGGTTCATTAGAGATGATATTTGATTTCATTGATAACACGAGGGTATAGGAGAAAATTAGCAAGTTTTTTGTTTACACTAACAAATGTCAAAACATATCATTATTGATAGGAGAGACTTAAATAGGTGATCTGGGTCCTTAAAAATGTTTCAGGCGATCTCCATTCTTTTCGGCAAACAAAACTAGGATAAGGTGGGGTGGGGCGGGGAGGGAGGAAGGTCCATGATAGACGAGAAAAAAAGAAAGAGAAAATAAATTTAAAAAGGAAAAACTGATCTCTCACGCTCTTAAAAAAAGTGCCATACACACACTCTGTCACCTCACCAAAGCTGTGGCTAATAGACACATTTTAGCCCAAGTTTGAGGTGTTCAATAGGTACTTGCCTAGTTCAAGTGTCTCTATGAAAATATCAGACAAATTTAGGGGGCTACATATAATTTGGCCTATTCTTTATGTTTAAGGTAACTCTAATTTTGTTCTTTAAATATAACTTTTGGCACTATGTCCTCTAAATTTACAAAATTTAGGCATATTCTAAGTCTGTTTGGCCAATATTTTTTTTTATACTTATTTATTTCATTATCGAATATCATTAACTTATAAACTATATCTGTTAAAATATGTGTGTATAAACGAGTTTTGATTATGACTAATAAAATATTTTCTAAATTATAATATAAACTTCATTTACGATATAATTTTTTAGGAATTTGTTATAAAATTAATATTTATCTTTTGTTAATTAATTTTTATATTACCTACATTGAAATATTTTTATAAAGTTCTGACTCTTTTTTATTTTCACTTTTGTAAATAGATATTAGAACTTTGATTGTTTGTATTCAAACTAATATTTTTTATAGTAAGTTTGTTGTATAAATTTTTGAAAAAGAAAATAATATCATGATTCCAAAGAAGTATAATAAAATAGGTATCTTAGGGGAGTTTATTTTTTAAAACAAAGTTGGGGAGTAAATGATTTTCACCTTTTTGCTCTTGACAAATATCAGTTCCATTCACAACATTTGTTTGGCTTAGTTTCATTTGTTAACTTACAAATCTGGATTTTAAAAAACAATTATGAACTCTCATTCCCTCGCTTTGCCATAAACCCCTTTCTAAACCCTAGATACGCAAGAAAAAAGCACTTGGTGGAACATTAATACTAGGGCGACAGACAATCCGGCGAAATGCCAGGTTTGACGTCAGAGTCCAACGACCTTGCAATGGTCCCAGTATCGCCGGAGCCGGAAAATCACCCGGCGGTTATCTATCCTCTCCATCACGGTCTCAAATCCCCGATTCATCGACTCTCCATTTCCTGGGCGCGTGGCAACACTCTCCAAGTCTCAGTTCTCGGGAAGCCTCAGTCGGAAATGGCGACTGACGTAGACGGCAGCGAGGGTGGTGGCGGTAGAGTGGTGGAGGTGAAGCTGAGTAACAGCGGAGATGAGGAAGTTGATGCCGCTAGATGGAGGAGAATAGCTTACGGTTCCGTCACTCCTTTCGCGCTTCTTCAGAGCCGCAAGCATTCTCTGTCTGCTATGTCGTTGGATAACCCTCCTTACAAGGCACAGTGGTAAAATTGTGTAACTTAATTTAGCTCTATACCAAATGCACTCTATGTTGTGATACGTGATTGGATTTAAAATGTAGTTTATGAAAAAGCAAAAAAATGTCAACTGTGGAATTAGTCAGAGAGGAAGACTAAGTAACTGCGTGATACTTGTGTTTGCTGAATGTTTATGCAATTTATATTTATCAAGTACAGTGAGTTTCATTTATAATGGAAAAGCTCCTGTATAAAAGAAGGTATACCAAAATAATAGAGAACCGCATAAGGAATTGATTCTCTACCAAAGATACCCAATCTTAATGTAGCAACATTCCACACCCTATGCTCTTCTCGTCCATCTTCAAAAAGTCTAGCTAAATGGAGCATTTTTCATAGTGCATGATATGGTTCATTGTAACTGAAACCATCTCATAATCTTCTATCAGACACGTGAATTTACCTGACAATGCAGTAGTAATGAGCCATGTCTTCTTCCGAATACACACGAAGCACTAGCTAACTGATGTTTCTTTCCCTCAGATTTTCACTTGTTAGAGTTGCTTTGTTCACCGCCAACCAACAAAAAAGTACACCTTTCTTGGCACACTAGAAACCAAGTTGACTGATGAGAGATGCCCGACTCCTCTCTGGCTAGCTGCTTATTGTAATGATGTAGTTTTTACTGCGTAGTATCCACCTTCTTCTACCTTAAAAAGTCCTAGCTTTCTAAAATCTTATTGGTAAGGTTTGTTTATCAAGCATTTCAAGCAGATTGTGAAATTCTGCTGATCTCCCCATCATGAAAGTTCCTTCGAAGTGTAAGATCCCAAGGCACACTCCCCTCATGTAAACTCGGAGCTTTCTAGACTTCTATCTCTTTTTGGCACAAAACTCCGCTGATGCTTGGAAGTGTGATCCTCAACATGTTCTTTCACATCACATGTTACCTGAGAACTAACCTTACTTCTGTCTCCTATCCTGAATGAGATATTTAGGTAAGTTTTTGGCAGTTGTGGGCCTGTGGATGAAACCTTCTGTATAGGATTTGCAGGACTCCTTAGGTAGTTCATATATGAATGATGTGATGGGTCAATATTTTGAATTTTGGGAGTTGATCTCCTTTTTCTTTTGAAAAATGGATTTATTTATTTGAGAACTACATAAAATATACTTTTAAGTCACAATTTTGAAAACTAAAATATTTTGAAAATGAAAGAATCATTGTCAAATAAACAGTTGTTTGGCTCTATGAATAGTAATGATGTTGTATAAAATGGGACAGAGGATGCCTGTGATTGATGCGGGTGGGGCAACCAGTTAAAACCAAATATTTGATAGCTGCTTTCCTTAGTGGCTACCCGCTTTTGAGTGAACTGAACTTTTAACGTGGAGCATGTGTTAGTATAAGAAGTTGTAAAGCTGGTGACTATATTGCGCTTGCTTTTCAATTGTTCCTGGTAGGAACCTATAAGTCTTATCTTCTAGAAGTAGATCATCTCACGCCACCTAACAGTTGATTGACTAAGTGTTTCTTCACGGCTCTTTGCTTTAGTAAACTCTAAGCTCTGTTTTGGACTGCTTCACTTCACACTTAAAAAAAGAGGAAAAGAACACAATTTCTTTCCTTGCATTTTTTTTATAACCATGGTGTCCGGACCAGCTTGCGTGCACCTAGACTAATTTCGCGGGTACCTGCTACCTCCCACTAGCACAAGTATTGGCTAATTCTGTCCATGAAGGCTTGGACACATGAGAAAAAATCACTTAGTGATTTTACTTCAGCTGGGATTCGATCCCAAGACCTCTTGGTTCTCAACCCACTTCATTGACATCTAGGCTTGTTGTTCATTTGTATATACTTGCCAACTTCCAGGATTTTTTCCCAATCCAATTGCTCGTGATGCAATTCTGAAAAGTTTTGATGGTGAAAAGCCAGAGAATTTATCCTTATCAAAAAAATTAGAAGTATTTTCTCCCCTACTACAACTGAAGAGTTCCAAGTCACATAAGCTTGAAGTTCATTTCTCTATTAGAGACCTGAGAGAGTTTTAATCAGCACTATAACGGCTTGAGTGGATGCAGTGTTGTCAAAGGCGCGCTTAAAGCGCGCTTAAGCCCTAAAGCGAGGCTCAAAACACATTGAGCGCTTTGCCTCGCTTTGTGGACGCTTTAGTGTCGCATCAAAGCTCTAAGACATACTTTTCCTTGCCAATGAGTGTAATCCTAAAAGGCGACCTTAAACAATTGATATTTCACTTTATCGTGAATTTTTTTCAGTTTCTTTGTCTATATATTTTGTTATTCATGCTTATAATGATTAGTCTTGGATTACATGCATATTTTTACTTTTTCTCCCGTTGCGCCTTTTTTCATTAAAGCCCACACTTTATTTGCGCTTTGCGCTTAAAGCCCCAACGGACCTTAGAGTTTTTTTTGCGCTTTTCGCCTTTGATAACACTGAGTGGATGTGTCCTTACATTGGGTCGCTTGTTGACAGTTGTTGCATTTTCGGTGTAAAATCAGGTGGGAGCATGTCATAGAGTACAGCAAAGAGATAAATTCTCTGCTCAGTGATCGAAAATCACCTCCTAGATCAATTATTGAAGATCCCAAGTCGGTAGTAAATGTGAGTAATTGTCATCACACATTTGTTTTGGCTGTATGCAGACTCTCAGCTTAGCTATAGTATTTATCTGGTGGCTGTCTGTGCATGTTAGGAAACTGCAGAGCCGATGTGTTTGAAAGCTGCATGGGAGCTTCTGGAGATATTTTATGTAGACAAGCAATCTCAATCCTGGATTCCTGAACGGTTGCTAGATTGGTTAGCTGTATGTTTTTTCTATTTTATGCAAGTTTCCTTGATTTTCTCTGACAGATGTCACAGATCTCATACTCTGTGGAGATAATACTTCTTCCAACTTAATGCACGTTTCATTCAACAGGACTACGATCCTTTATTCTCGGGAACTGTACCAACTATTCATTCAAAGCTTGTGGATTTTCAGCAGGAACTTGCTGGCGTACAGGTGTTGTTGTCAATTGATTTCCCTGTGAACTTCACATTCATTGGGCCTATGGATTGATAAATTATTAGTCATAATTTAGGTATTATATGTTGACTGGATATGGATATAAATGTAGAAATTAAAAGTTAATTGTATTTAAACAGGAGTGAGTCCAAAAGTAGAGTGGATATTACCATTTGAAAAATTTAAACTATCTTTAATGAGAAGTGGCAAAGTGATACTTCTTTCATGGGTAGGATATTGAAAAGATAATCATTTGTGTAACCAAAATTACTTTTAGGAAGTGGATTTTGGCACAATACAAAATAGAAATTAGGATAGTTAAACTATGATGGGAGGAGTAGCCACTCCATCTTTCTATGCTCATTTCCACTTAATTTGTTCATCACAGGTTGTTGAAGAAGATCCTAACTACTGGGAAGCAATAGCATCAGCATTGTCAGTTGGCTGGCTGGGAACTGTGGTAAGCATATCATTTTTGGATGGATATCAACCATCAGAAGCGTGCATTCGAGTTTTGTTGCTTGTAAGTTATATCAGGATTTTGTTTAAGGAGCATGCATAAGTCTATAGTTGCCAATTTTACAGGCAAAATTGCTGCGCTTGCATGGCTCTTACCGGTTTGATCAGTTAGCTAGTCGTGAGGTAAGAACTTTGAACTTAACCTGCCAATTTTTGTTTTGAACTTGTGATCAGTGGTTGTGTAGCATACTTTAACTCAATCTCGAGTATTCTCATAACATCATATTCTGTACCTACCTGTCTCTCGGTAAATGACCTGTACATCAGTTAACTTGGGAACAGTTCTTTTTGATGAAGAACTTGGGAACAGTTCTTGCCTCTCCCTTATATATGATATACCTAATCATGGACTAATGAGTTGTCTTTTCAGAGCTTTAACACCTTACTAGGCCTTTTATCTTTTCTATTAATTTCAAGGTCCATCACTCTTTGCTTGAATCAATTTGCTTTTTTGGCTTGAGAGATCTAGTTATAGGACGCATTGCTATTTAGGACGATAAAGTGGATTTGTTTATTCTTTTTGTGTCACATTATGCTTTCGTTAGCTTTTATTTGGCATATATTGCCTAGTAGTCAATGAAGTAGGTTGAGAACGATGAGGTCTCAGGTTCAACTCCTAGTGGAGGCAAAGAACACTAGAATGATTTCTTTCTATCTATCTAAGCCTTGGTGTACAACTTTACCTGGTATCTGTGATGGTTGGAGGTAGCACGTATCCCCTTGAATTAGTCGAGGTGCTCGCAATCTGGCTCGGATAAAAAACCAGCTTGAGACACTCTTATCCAACTTTTAACCCCTCATCTTTAGCATTGAGTCATGACGGCACTGTAAAGGGAGCTACAATTCTTATTTTTTTCTGCATTTCATTACTTTTGTAATTTGCATCTCCTTGATGCCTTTTGCTAATGAAACACCTTATTTCATCATTTTTTTATGGAATGATGACAACATAATTTTGATTAGGAACTATTTAAGTTATGAGATGACAACATTATAATTTTGATTTGGAACAATTTAAGTAAAGATGATTACAGGTAATGAGTCTCTGTCGGTAGAGGACTCTCTATAATTGTGTTGAGGAAGCTTTAATTTGTTGGTGCAAGTGACGGTGATATCATCAGGCTAAATCTAGGTAATTGGTCACCTGATGATAGAGGAGCTGGTGAACTATGAAAAATATTTATTTTCATTTATCAGATAGTTTCTGAAGTTACTCTCCCCCCCAAAAAGGGTTCTGAACTAGGATTACAGCTTTCCTGGTTTTCTTTTTAACCTGTTTGATTTTTACTCTTAAAAGACAGAGAATGGACTGGTTGAAGCAGTTGCTGTTCTTATATCCAAGATGCCTAGAATGCGTCCTAATCTGAGAGAAGAAAATTTAGGCGAGTGTTACAAAACCAAGCCTGATTTCATGAAGGTAAATTAGGCCTTTGCTAATGATCCGTGGCCGTTACTGGACAACATTTAATGCCTTTTTTCTGTTAGGCTTGGGAGAAGTGGAGGGCACAAATAACTAAACTGGACTGCAGTTCGTACTGGCTTCAATGTGATCACCAGCAGACTAGAGAAGGGCTAAAAAATTTGATCCAGATCATGTTGGGAAATCCTAGTGTTCTATCAAATGCAACTTTCAACTGGATGGAGCTTTTTATATCCCATTTCTTGTACGTTAGGCCATTTACTGCGGTCAGTTCCTTTTCCAGATTGACCTAAACATCTAAGGTCACTTGGGTTGAGTCACTTTGTTGCACAATCATCCAAAAGTAGAGAGCAAGAAGATTCTGTTGCTGTTGCATTTGCACTTAAAATACACATTCTATTTTTTGTTGTGTAGGGTCTAGAGAGCATGTACAATTTAGCTCAGAAATGCATGCAATTAAAACCAATTTCCAGCCCCCATAAGCTGTTTGGTCTTGTACTTGGCATTCTTGGAGAAAATACTGAGGTGAGCCACTCTAAAGAACTAGTTGTAATTTTAGTTCATGTTTAAAATTAGTGCAGAACTCATGAGCATGTCTTATCGTTTTAGGTTGTTCTAGCTGAGTGCTCAAGATCATTTGGCCCATGGTTTGTTAACCTTCTCTTTCTATGTATTCGTTTTGGGTGGTTTGAGCATTGAAGGATTTTGTTTTCTGTCTAATTCATCTGATGCAAGTTCTTTTTTTCATCTCTCAAGGATGATGGCACATGCTGTAGAGTTGTTGACAGCTGGGAGCACTCATGCGGAAATTCTTTTGCATGAAGAGCAGTCCAAACTGGGGGGAATCAGCATAGAAGAGCTCCATAAACTTGTATATGCACAAGTTCTGTCTTCTCATGCGTTCACATGGCAAGTATGTGTGGATGCAAGCTTAAGCAAATGAATGCCTGATATACTTGTACTTATGTACTACTCCCTCTGATCCATTTTATGGGGCATTATTTCCTTATTACTCCGTTTCAAACAGAAAAAAACCTTTCTATGTTTGGAAAATTTTCTTACTTTATACTTCCCATTTTACCCTTAATAGCATGCTTTTATAGCGAAACAAAGATCTCATGGCATGTTTAAGACCACAAGATCCAAAAGTTTTTTTTTCTTGTACTCCGTACACAGTCGAACTCTGCCGCATAAATTGAAATGGATGTCCCTATTACTTAAAATCTTCATTTTATCTTCCTGTACATGTAAGGTTCAGTTTTCACCCTAAGAAGAAATAAAAGACATGAGTGAGATTCGACATGGTACATTGTATGTCCCCAAAACATATCGAAAAATAAAATTTTGATGTTTCTGGATGGAGACGACCTATATTTACAATTACATGTGGAGAAGTGCAATACCGGTTTCTGAAAAACTTCAGTTTTTTGGTTCTTCTACTCATATGTTTTGGATCTTTGTTTTTCTCACTTTCCTCCAGATTGCTCCAATATACTTGACTTCATGCATAAAACAAGGGATTGGATTGTTGGAGAATTTGCTTTACAAGCAGCCTGTACAGCACAGTCAAATTCTGTTAAAGGTACAGCTTCTGGGGCGTCTTTTCTGTTGGTTCCTCACCCTCATGACTTTGCTCTAAAAAATCCTGCTCTACAGCTTCGTTTCAATCTAGAGGTTCCTTATTGATGCTTGCTTGGTTATATTGCTTTTCCATGCAGAGTATAGAGATCTGCCGTCTGTATGAACTTGACACCATAAGTTCAAACATAATGAGGGTATGTCATGATATTATTCACATTGACTTTCTTTAATTTCTAAGGTGTAGTCCTTTCTTAAGCATAGTAATGTAGGTACTCTGATGTGATTCCCCTGTAATGGCATCTATTTGAATTTTGTGATTACTTTGAACCTATAAGTGCTTCATTTATCTCATACTTTTCTTTAGATTGCTGGCATGCATCACTGGAAACATGGGAGAAAAGGCTCTGGTGTCTTTTGGCTGCAGCAAGCTCGAGATGAATTTCGTTTAAACAGAATTGCCAAGCAATTATTTGATTTCGTGGGGAAGTCAGTTTCTGATGAAGGATTCAAGGTTGTTACTACTCAGTTATTGTGGTTGAGTGCCTTGTTACATATTTTCTTAATACTTGTGCAACTGTGTTAAGGTTTCTGTCTGTAGATTGCATTTTTATATGTTATGTATGCTGAGTGTGTTCTATCTTATTTCTTTTCCCCAAAATGAATACATTCTTTAGTGTGCTGGTTTGGTAGATGATTTAACTGTTTTAAGTACTTTGCAGGTAGGTTTATGTATCTCTATATTCCCAGTTATCCGAGTATGTGCATTTTGAAGAGCATGCTATCTAATGGGTGAGATTGAGGTATAGAAGAAATTTAGAACCTTTCTTATGCCCAATGTGGGTACACCACTTGCACATGTATAGATGCTGGTAGGCAAGCTTGACCAGGCATCTTTTGCTTGATTGAGGAGCTTAAGCAATGTTGGTGGTAGAATATGGTGGACAAGCCCTTGAATATTGTTCGGATGTGATTCATGTAATGTTAGACACCTGAAAAGGCTAAAAGTCCAATCTTGCTAAGCTTGTTATTTCTTAGGATCTGGGTTAAGGTGAATCCAGCCCCCAGCTAAAAGAGAAAGAGAAATAAAGCAGACGGAAAATAGCCTGGAAATAGCTTGTTGGCTGATCTAGTTAAATTTGGTAGAATTTGTTCTCCACTACAGTTATCTCTATTTTGATTATCATGTGTTTGATTGTTGTGTCTGAGATATTTGCTCTAAGTTAAAGTCTAGTAGTTTGGTTCTGAAATAGCATCTCTTTTCTCATAGATTTAGCTGGCTTATTCTCTTTGATCATTCTATTATTCTTCCCGTGCAGCAATGGGAAGGTCTCATAGAGTTGCTGGGTTCTGAGTCTAGAACTGCTGGCGGTCTTGAGTTTCTGAACAAGTAATTGCTTAATACTTGACTCTCTTTGAATCATGGATGGCACCTGTATATACAGTTTCAAAGTGTTTCAGATCTTTGAAATTTTTACGGTTACTGCTGCACAGGTACAGGGATTTTAGGAGATCCCTGCTGCAGGTTCATGGTGATACACCCACTGATGGTGCTCGTAATGCAGCTGAAGCTCTCGTCTCTGTATGTTCGATGCCTTCTATAATAATCCAGATTAACATTAGAGTGATGTAAAATTTCAATTTGTGGGTGTATAAAATTTCGCATTTGCGATTGAGTCATTGAGGCCTTGGTGATCTACAAGATTTGCACTTGAGTGTCTACCATAAGAAACTGAAAATAAATTAACAGAATTTGTTAATGAAACCTGGCAGCCTGAATGTTGTGTAGGTTCGATTGAAATAGTTGCCAGGATAGGTAACAGAATTTGTTAATGAAACCTGGCAGCCTGAATGTTGTGTAGGTTCGATTGAAATAGTTGCCAGGATAGGTAACAGAATTTGTTAATGAAACCTGGCAGCCTGAATGTTGTGTAGGTTCGATTGAAATAGTTGCCAGGATAGGTAACAGAATTTGTTAATGAAACCTGGCAGCCTGAATGTTGTGTAGGTTCGATTGAAATAGTTGCCAGGATAGGTGCAAGTATATCTATTATCCTCGGACTCAATTTATTTTGTTATTTACTCTGCAGATCATGAAAAATCCTTCCACGCCTCAACGCTTTTGGTTACCTCTTCTATATGATTCAGTAAGTACCATATCTGTTTATTGCATTTAGTTCTTTGCTTAACTTGCCAGAGAACTATTTTGTTTTTCAGAATCATGGAATAGCCAAATAGGTCATAACAATATAAGGTAGGAACCTCATAATTTTTTTGATAAGGTAAATTGTATTAATCAAAAGGGAGAGAACTCCCGTATACAAGAAGTATACCAAAAAGTAGAGAATTTCATCAGAACATGATTCTCTACAAAAGACGCCCAATCTTCTATACAAATGGGGGCTACATGAGTGGACCAAAAAGTGATCAAAGATAAAAGACTATTCTTAAGATGTGAAAAAGTAGACTCAATCCCCTCAAAAGCTCTTCTATTCCTCTCTCCCCAAACTATCCACATGAGAGCTAACGGGGCGTACTTCCACGCCTTTTGCTTTCTTCTTCTACGGAAACCGGCCCAGCTATATAACATTTCCTTTACAGTGCTTGGCATCACCATTGAACACCAAAAAGGTTCAGAATCCCCTCCACAAAGCCGAGGACACAGGGCAATGCAACAAAAGATGATCAACTTCTTCCCCTGAGCTTTTACACATGTAGCACCAACTAACAAGTGTAATTCCTCGCTTTCGCAGATTCTCAGCAGTCAAAATCACCCCCTCGCCGCTAGCCATGCGAAAAAGCACACCGTCGTAGGTGCCTTAGGAATCTAGATCGAGGAGTATGGAAAAGAGGCCTCCTCTCTCACCAACATATACTCTGGTAAAAGGACTTTACGGTGTGTTCACCGTCGCCACACAAACCTCATCTCCAAGAATCACAGGATGGCTGGGGCCTGTCTTGAACCTCATAATTAAAAGATGTAAGATTCAATATAGCATCTTTATGCGGATGTTTGGCCAACTAAAGTTGGTAATTGTTGTATAATATGTTGACTTCTTAAGCCAATTAAAAAGGTTGACAAGAAAGGAGATGATGCTAATGAGCGGCATCTAGATTGCTAGCGGAGGCAGATGTAGCATGTTTGCTACGGGTTTAACCAAACCCAGCATTTTCAACACAGAGTATATGACTATGTAAACGTTATTAAAATTAACACAAATATTAAATTCCATAGCCATAATTCAACGGTTAAGGGTCTGATTTGCCCCTCTACTATCATAAATGGACCTTATTTATCCTCCGTTTAAGTTTTCTATCAAAAATATCCCTACCGTTATATATTAGGTGCATATTTATCTCTTACACGTTAAAAACACTCTCCTAGCTTTTAAAATCCATGTGGCATCCCCTTATTGGACCAACAGACCCGCACCATTTTTTAAAATTCAAACCCGCCCAATCCAACAAAACTACACCCATCCGTTAAAAGAAAATTCAATCTGACCATCTCTTTCACTCTCTATCTGCCAAAGATTTCAAAACTTCATCATGCTCATCGTAGCTTTCTACAAATTTATCGGTCAACGATCTTATGCACAACAAGCCGTCCTGGAGTGATTGAATCTGATGCTTTAAGTCGATAATCAAATCGAGCTTAGAACTTAACAGCTCCCCCAATTTTCCCAAGAAACAATCGAGAAATCCTAATCCATTTGTCTTGGAGAAGCTATAACATGAAGAATCTGGAACTTTGAAACAAAACATTTTGACCTCTGCTTCAACAAATCTGAGCAATTTTTCTTGAGCACGCTTCATGAGGTCTTGGATTTCTTGATGCATATCGCGGTGCTGTATATTATCTGCAAGGAAAGAGCCCAAGTACACCAGTTTTTCTTTGACTACTGGGACCTGATTCTTCAGATAAGAGATTGAATAATCATCAGAGTTCAGCACCCTGTCCTGGTGGTTTAATAAGAAAATAATGTTTTCCCCATCTGTCACCTTCCATAAGGGGATGCATCCGGAAGCTGAAACCATACTTTTCTGACCTCTACCTTGACAGACTCAAATACTCAATCTCTTGTGGCAAATTGGAAAATGAAAGCATCATTTTTCCAGTGCTACCTCCATCCATTAAACCTTCATAACAAAAACCACTGACTTGTACTAACTTGTTGGCAGTCCCTTCAGCATGCCAGAGATCATGCACTTCGTTAAGCTCTGTGTGTCGCATGAGAAGATCCATGAGGAAAGCTTTAAGGAAAATAAGATCCTCATGAGCACTTTCAATCAGATCCAAAATTTGAGCTTCCAAAGTGGCTTTGTGCTTTAGTAGATCCATCAAGATTCTCTGAGACTCGATAAGCTTGATCACTCATCCGTTGCTGGGATCGGGCGAGTTTAATTAAAAAAAATGGGGCGGGTCAATTGGTCCAATAAGGGGTTGCCACGCGAATTTTAAAAGATGGGAGGGTGTTTTTAACATGTACAACAACAACAACAACTGCCCAGTATAATCCCACCAAGTGAGGTATGGGGAGGGTAGGATGTACGCAGCCTTACCCTTACCTTGGAAGGGTAGAGAGACTGTTTCCGATTGACCCTCGGCTAAAGAAGGTGAAGGAAACCCTGATAGCAAGACAAATAGTTAGAAAACTAAATCGGAGATAACAACAAAGAATATGAAAGGAGTACCGATAACAAGTAATAGTAAGATAGTATATTTAGACAAATAAGTCCAAGACATCACACGAGAATATGACGAAGTATTGCTAGCAAACTACGGAATTACCCAAGGTAAGTAGTAACAGAAAGAGACACACGGCTATAGCAAACTAAGGAAAAAAGGAACCATACTAGCACTAATACTATCGAACTAGGGAAGACAAAGGGAAACACACGACTACCTACTAACCTTCCACCCTAATCTTACCCCTCCACACCCTTCTATCTAGGGTCATGTCCTCGGTCAGCTCAAGTTGCGCCATGTCCCGCCTGATCACTTCACCCCAAGACTTCTTAGGTCTACCTCTACCCCTCCTCTCACCTCCCAAGGCCAACCTCTCACATCTCCTGATTGGGGCGTCTGTGCTTCTCCTCTTAACATGCCCAAACCATCTCAACTTTGCCTCACACATCTTAGCCTCCACATAGGTCACTCCACCTTGTCCCGAATAATTTCATTCCTAATTCTATCCAATCTAGTATGCCCACACATCCATCTCAACATCCTCATTTCCGCTACTTTCATATGTTGGACATGTGACGTTTTGACTGACCAACACTCTGCCCCATACAACATAGTTGGTCTGACCACTACCTTGTAGAACTTACCCTTAAGTTTCAATGGCACATTCTTATCACACAAGACACCGGAAGCGAGCCTCCACTTCATCCATCCTGCTCCGATACGGTGAGTAACATCCTCATCTATCTCCCCATTCTTCTGAATTATGGATCCCAGATATTTGAAACTCTCTCTCTTGGGAATAACTTGCGTATCGAGTCTCACATCCCCGTCCGCCTCCTGTGTAACACCACTGAACTTGCACTCCAAGTATTCTGTCTTGTCCTGCTCAATTTGAAACCCTTAGACTCTAGAGTATGTCTTCAGACCTCCAACCTCTCGTTAACGCCACCTCGCGTCTTGTAAGGGATAAATATGCACCTAATCTATTATATTTTTAATAGAAAACTTAAACGGAGGATAAATAAGGCCCATTTATGATAGTAGAGGGGCAAATCAGACCCTTAACCGATAATTCAATAATTGCAATAGGTTCAATGCTAAGATTTTAAAGGTTGAAGCTATCAAGTTTAAATCTTGGATCTGCCTCTTATTGCTTGTAAATATTCAGATGTGTAATCTCTCTTTTCTTTTCTTTTTGTTTTCAGTTATTAATGTCCTGTAGCTTCTTATTTCTTTTTAGTTTTGAGCGATGCTTCATGCGGTTTTATACTAGTTAGCTCTCGCTCAGATGCTAAATTCTTGCTTAATTTAAAAAGAAAAAGAAAAAAAAGGCTGTGGGTATGTGTTAAAAATGCTCCTTTTCTTTGTGTCTTGAAACATGAATCTTAGTTCATATCAAATTAGATATACTAAATTCCAAACCCATAATTCGAAAAGTGCAAGAGGTTCCATGATAAGATTTTAAAGGTCAAAGCCATCAAGTGTACACCTTGGATCTGCCTCTGGTTGCTAGTTAATATTCAGATGTGTAATCTCTCTTTTCTTTCCTTTTTGTTTTCATTTAGTATTCTGTAGCTTCTTATTTCTTTTTAGTTTTGATCAATGCTTCATGTGGGTTTATATTAGCTCCTGCTCAGATGCTAAATTCTTGCTTAATTTAAAAAAGAAAAGTAAAGAAAGGCTGGTCTGTGGGTGTGTATAAAAAAATGCTCTTTTTCCTTGTGTCTTAAAACATGAATCTTAGTTCATATCAAATTAGAAAATCTAATATGTTGTGCAGGCACTTCTGCTAAAGTCTTTCAGTCAACAGTATACCACAGTGGTTGGAAAATGGGTACATGTGGTGGTGAGGGAGGGTTGGCAATCTGTTAAATTAAGTCAAGGCCAAAAGTTTAACATGCTTTCAGATATATATGTTATTAATAGGAATAGCTGGTGCATGTTTCATTTTTGACATCATTACTTTACCTCCTTTTCTTCCTGTGCAGTTGAAATTGTTAAACTGGCAGGAGCGACCTTTGCTTAATGTCTCTCAAACTCAGATATATATGTTATTAATAGGAATAGCTGGTGCATGTTTCATTTTTGACATCATTACTTTACCTCCTTTTCTTCCTGTGCAGTTGAAATTGTTAAACTGGCAGGAGCGACCTTTGCTTAATGTCTCTCAAACTCAGCTTCTCTTGAATAAACTGCAAGAGTTGTCCATGGCAAGATTGAGGCCAAACTTTGTTGAAGCTGACTTGCCATCTGATTCCTTAAGCTCTGTCAGACTAGCACTTGCCACTAACCTGGGTCGTGCAATCCTTGAAGAATGACTTTGCCCCTTTTCTTGCTTGAGAGGTGACCAGTTAGATCTTTTCAAGATGCCTCAAGTCTTATATTATCTCCTCTTTCCTGTGTTAATAGTCTGTTCCGGGAGTGCAGTTAGCTTTCAAAATGGTACGAAACCTTGTGTCACTGCTTGCAGCAGAAATCATGAAACCGCAACTGTCCTATTTTGTTATCTGTTTTCTTTACTGGAAATGCTGACTTGAAGAACTACATGTGTGCTGGCACTACATTGTGAATGGTCCAGCCGGTCTGAGCCACTTGTGTCACCAACATGTTGCAGAGCTTAGTAGATAGCTAATCAGTTGGTATAGACAAGAAGCATTTGGATGAGAGCTTCAGGCTATGGGAGACTAACCGTGGCTTAACAAGAGTGAAGATTTCATGTTTTGCTGCTCCGCTGCTCCTACTTAGAGATCCTTTTTAAAAAAATTTGTTTTTGGGATGGGGAGCAGGGTAGTGGGGTTATCTATGTATATGCCTTTGTAAACGACTACCAAAACCCCTGCCTGTTGCCTGGTTTAAAATTGTTGAGATTGATTAATTGCCTGTGATGGAACTCTGAATATAAAAATTGTTGTGTCCGTGTTCCTGGTTGGACTGGTGTTTATAAGATTGGAAAAACTACAACATGCTCAATGAAGACTGCAAAAGTATGCCTTACGTGACAGAATTGGAATTAATTTTCCACCCACCTCTGCTCCTAGAATGAGACAATATAACTTCGGATATAGTGGGACTGACTAATTTTGTGATACTCATACTATTGGACCTGGAAATTTTTGAGGAAATAATATTCAAAGTATAAGCATTATCAGTGTGAAGATTGACACAATTTGGTTTATTGTGTCCATTTTAATTGTCAATTTCTGTCGTTTGAAATAACTTGCTTTCAACTATCTAATAAAAATATGTATAGAATATACTACGCGGTTCTTGTAAGTTGGCCTTGTATTCACTGTTTATTTTCTTCAATGCCCCAGTAGTACTTTAAGAACACATTACTTCTCGTCTTTCTGTCAATTCTTCCTTCTACAATAGTACATACCATAAGCCAATGTCCCCTCTTCTGCAGTGTAGGCGTTTTGGTTGCTCAAGGTGAAAATAGATGGGATTTAAGCATATATCTAGATTCAAACTTGTAGCTTACTCGTTTTGCTGCTCCTAGGTAGAAGGCTAAAATAGCTTATCCAGGAGTTCTTTCTATACTGAAATGTGAAAGAGCCAAGACATTGAAATTATACCAACAAAACCACCTCACTTTAAGTTAACTGATTACAATCATCAAGAGGTTCATCTATAATTGAGAACTACTTTCCATCTCTTTGTTTTACATATCATTATTTGGATAAGTATCTGTGAAAACATTTTGTATTAAATTTGAAACCCAAGCATTCTGCATTACTTGTTTCGTTGACTAGATTCTGAAGGCAGAGGACTCTGACACTCCAAAAAGATATCCTGAATCCGTTTTTTCAACAGCTTATCTTTGACACCTGCTAGCATACTACGATAAAACATCTCCAGTCGGGCAAGCTTTCCACGATCCGAGGCCTCCAACATGTTTTCCCATTCCTTTGCAATGTCAAATGAACCTCCACTCCGTAAAGAGGCTGGCATATCTTGCTCTTCAAAAGGTTTTCCGAAGATGGCACCATGAAGAATGCTAGCATACCTTTCCATTAGCGAGAGTTTAGATTGAAGAAGCCTTACATCCTCCGCTGCCATAGACAGTTTCTTCTCCAATTCTATCACATCTTCAGGTTTCTTTTCTTTACTACTTATATCGTCACCATCCTTTAAACTCTGCCCTCTAAAATCTGCATCTAGAGGTGGCCACAGTGCCATAGTTGGAGAGTAGCAATCGATCATCTTGCCATTTCCAAGGACACCACTCCATCCTCTACCCCAAGACCATATCTTATAGCCAGCATCTGCCAGAAGAATGGTATGGGCTGCACCGCAGGCAACTTGAACAGGTTCTGGAAATTTCGGCCCATATCGCCCAACACAGGGAATCAACAGAGGATAAATTGCATCACCTGCATCACCTCCACTATAACTTGCTTCAGGACATAGACCAAGGCCTTTCTCCATTCCCCATGACCACACATCTCCAGCAGATGAGACAACACTAGTGTGAAATAAACCACAGTCAACAGAAATGAGAAATGCACTCCGCGGTAACTCTTTCACTGGTTCAGGAGATAGCAGACTTAGGGTTGTCCCGTGACCTAATTGCCCATTGTCTCCCAGGCCAAATGTCCAGCATACACTCTCTAACATATCACTTGGACTTTTCTGAGCTAGTAAAGCTGTGTGGAAAGCGCCACATGATACCTCATACACTGACCAAGGGGATTCGGAATTAAAGGGCTCAATAACTTCAGGATACAGTCTGCTCTCCCTATCTCCCAAACCTAACTGCCCGTGGCTGTTGCCACCCCAAGAATAACAAACAAGATTACCCCCTTTGTAACCTTCTCCAGCAGTGACTAATGCGACAACATGCTCATTTCCACATGCCACCTTAACAACTGTGTGTCCATGGAAATTCCAGACAGGTATTGGATTACAACTGCTAGTAAGAGAGAATTCATTCTCAGTAGACTTGCTTTTCTGTGGTTCAGGAAAGTTTCCCCACAGCCATTGAGATCCAAGATTGTCTATTGCCACTGACATCATTCCACCACCTTTAACTGAAGAAATCTACAGGAGAAAACAGAAAGATAAGCCATTGTCATCAACCTATTTCTTCTTTAAATCGATCAACTTGTTTCTTACCATCAGTTTCTTTCTCTCTGAGCCACTAGCTGATGAATTAGGAGAACCTAACTCAAGGAATCCCTCCAATAAATGAGGAACCAAAGAATTTTCTCCATTGAAACCAAGTTGTCCATCCATTTAACAGTCAAGGAAAAGAATGATTAATAACACATGCACAAGACAATCGCAAATTCAATACGTTAAAGCTAATAATACAGAATGGTCACCATATAAACTATAAAGTGTGATGTAATTACAAAGGAATCCTCTCAAGGATACAGACATTGTATCCCCAGCCCCATACTGATCCATCATCTGCAAAAAAACAAAGAAATGGCAAATAAAATAAAAGGAAAATGGTGTCTGGGAAATCATGATAGATTAACAATTTTCCTTGTAAACAGCACTATTTCTCCTGTTAGTATCAGTGTTCTTAATAAGCCAAAATTGCAATGACCTGAATCTTATTGTTGCCTTCCATATTAGCACAAATCTTATGGTTCCACAATTTTAGCATTTTGGAAGAAGCAAGCAAATAATCAGAAGATCAGAGCGAAGTGTTCTAAGAAAATTGTCACTTAAAATATAAATGCTCTCAATCCCTCACTATATTACTGTTGAGCTTTCACAGAGATCCTACCTGCTTGTAGCTTCCGAAAACAATGATCGGCGATCATTGCAAACAGCAAGACCCTTGAGAGCAAAAAACTGTGTTTCCCTATTCCTTTTTCCTTGATTACTCTAGGCATTCTAAACACAACAGAAGCACCCTTTGGTCCTACTTCAATTAAGATCACCTTATCTTCAATATGACAAGACCTGATTTTGAATTATCCACGCTTAGTTTGACCTTAAAAGAGGAGTGAACTGTGGTTGAGTCCCCTAATAGGGATCATAGGTCATATCAACTTATTGGAACACAAGTGAATTTGCAGTTTCCTATCTTATCTAAAAACCATTTAAGTTGACAAGGCTTCTCTAGGTGAAATATAATATTCATTGAAGAGAGCTTGAGAACTATAGTACTCCTATCCCAATTTATGTGATGCACTTTCCTTTTTAGTCTGTCCCAAAAATGATACTTTTCTATATTTAGAAAGAACTTAACTTTAAACTTCCCATTTTAACCTTAACGAGAAGATTTATAGACACACAAATATGTATAGCTTATCTTAGACCGGAAGTTTCAAAAGTCTATTTTTCTTTCTTCAACTCCATGCTAGACAAACTACATCACATAAAATGGGACAGGGGGAGCAATATATTTCTAAGCTAGAAAATACTCGAAAGGTTTAAAAAGAGAAAATTCCCAAGAAAAAAGTTCATCGAATCATGATAAGCTTTCATGAAGTGTGGATTCTACGACAAAAGTTGCTACTAAATGGTATTGCAAAAGATAACACAATAATTTGATCTGTAAAATTCAGTGCTTCAAACTGCTGTTTCATCTATGGAACGACCACACATTAGTGGATTAATAAATTGCGGTAACACTAGGCCATATATACAATGGTGGATCCACTATGGGTTCAACAGTTCAGTAGAACTCATGGCTATTGGCGCGATTCTCTATGACTGTGTGTGTCCTTAAAACAAGTATCTTTTGTTGTGTTATTCAGAACAACACTCTCAATTCATAACCCACAACGTTTAAATTCTTGATCCTCCCCCGCATATATATTTCATAGAGCAACTTAACTATTCTGAAATCAAAAGCAAAAGGGAAAGCCAAAAAAGCAAATTGCAGAAGGTCTTGACAACAAGAAATTCATTATGAGGGGTAGCCAGCCTAAATTACACTTCCATACAGAGATGAACTACAAGATTTCATTGCCAAATTAAAACACTTTTGGAAACTAATCGAAACTTTGACTATATGTGATATGTCAACAAATTAAACTGAATTTAACTGTAACAAGGAAAAAGATTGAACTTTGCAGAAAAAAAAAAAAACAAAGTTTGAGAAAATAGTTGAAATAATATAACTTAACTATCTAAAAAAAAGGAAAAAATGAGTAATTACCTGCAACAGCGAGACTGTGATAAGCACCAGCAGCAATACCAACAATCTTGACCCTCTTTTTCTCTCCATCAGAGTCAGCCGGTTCAAAGTCGATTCGAACCGGGTATAACTGGTCAGCTTCTGAACCGGTACCAAGTCGGCCGAATGTTCCTCTACCCCAAGCATACACATCCCCATTTGCTATCCATTTGCAAATTATAACACAGAGTTCAGATAAATATATATTCCTGAAGAATAAAATTTTAAAAAAAATCAGTTACCAGTGAGAGCAAGAGTATGAGCTTCGCCGGCCGCAATTGCTATTATTTTGGTAAACAAGTTGCCCGATTCTGCTTCTGATCCCAGTTGCTCCGCCATTTTTCTCTTCCGGTGAAGTGGAAAGGGAAATGTACTCACAGATATCAATATGTTCAAACTGTTTTTTTCTCTGAATTTTGGGCTGTTGCTTTGGGTAATGATATGTGCTACTCTACTGGTACTACTCCCATCCCTCCAAATATTTATATGCGACTCAAATGATTATTTTATATAACTTTAACTATATCCTAAAATGTACGTATTTAATTAAATACTTGTTGGTTTCCAACTACATGCGAGTATACATAATTATTGTTTAACCAAAGAATTAGATTCTCAGTCAAAGTCTATTTTCAGAAATACTCGAGCTACTGATAACCAAGAAGTTCAATATTCTCTCAATAACAAGAAAGGAAATTAGAATAAGAGATCGCAAAGCAATCAATTGAAAGCACAAGAAAGTAATTCTATTCCAATAATAATCAGAATGTGTCTGTATAAATGACATCTCTTTCCCTTATATAGGAATCTATAAGTACAACGCCTTTTCCCTTTTATGACTGTATACGGTCGATATCGGAGGCCTCTATAGCATTCCAAGCCCGATCTCGAGAGGGTCGAAGTAGACACTGAAGTTCGACCCCGAAGTACATACCTCGAGTGAGTATATCGAGGGCCCATCACGGCCCACCTCGAAGTAGTGTAAAATCGGTGATCGTCATGGAAAGGAGGAAAATTTCCAAGGACACGTGGATGGAGCTGATAAGGTCTGCAAGAGATGGTACAAGTCATAATAGAACATTCTATTAGAGATGGTACAAGCCATACAAGGCCGTTATACAGCTGTACCAATAGCATTTCTTTGTCATAATTAGACATGTACTATGTTGGGGTTCACCCCTCATATATAAAGGGGACCCCAATCATTCTTGTAAGATACAACATTTACTGCAATAGAACATTCTCAGCTATTTTCGTGCTCAACACTGTCTCTCAGCTTGATTATTATTCATTTATTGCTCTTCATTTATTGCTATTATCTGACCTCGAGGTCCCCGATTCCAGTGAGCTCGAGGCCCAGTTTCGTGACAACATTGGTTTGGCTATCACATTCTTCTTACATACACTTATCATATCTTGATTACTAACTAGTATTAGAACAAATCACGTATATTTAGAATCACAAATCAAATATAATTGTGAAAACCATTTTCAAGGTAAACAGTTTGGCGCCCACTGTGGGGTTAAAAATACTAGTGATTGTTTTGGTGCTAGTTTTCTGATTACACAAGTTATTCTTCACACTTTTTCTTGTCCAAGATTCTTTAATTTCAGGTAAAAAAAATATCTAACTCAACAAATGCACATGGAAAAAAAGGTCCTGATCTCCATGGAGAGAACAATACAACATCCTCAGTCGCCGGTGTGCCACCACAAAACCCTGGGGTAGCACCAGCACCCATTCCCGTCGATGTAGGCTCACGCAATGCTTTGCATGTCGATGTGGACACTGATACTGACGGAAGTGTGCATGGAGGCGACCAACATGACGCACAGAGAACACAAGCTTGGGAAGAAAGAAAAGTTAGCTTGCAAGTAATTTTTGAAATGTTGCAAGCAAAGCAAGTGGCTATTGCTCAGCTACAAAGTCAACAAAAGACCCTGAGCACAGCAGGACTGGAAACAGCCACCCCGAGTTGAGCCAGCACCAGAAAGATCGAGCAATAGTGGGCCAGGAACATACCTCACTATTATGAAAATGCTCGAAGATCTCACCAAAAGGATCGAGTCAGGAGAAAAGTAGATAGAGGCCAATGACAAAAAAATGGAAACCTATAATTCGAGGGTCGACCAGATCCCGGGCGCACCTCCGATTTTGAAGGAGGTAGATTCGAAGAAGTTCGTGCAGAAACCATTTCCATCAAGTGCGTCTATGAAGCCCATTCCGAAGAAGTTCAGGATGCACGATATCCCAAAGTATAATGGGACCACATATCCCAATAAGCATATTACCACCTATACTTGTGGTATAAGAGAAAATGATTTAAAAGACGATGAGATCGAGTCCGTTTTGTTGAAGAAATTTGGAGAAACAGTGTCAAAGGAGGGCCATGATGTGGTATCATAACCTCCCCCCGAACTCAATAGATTCAGACTCTTTTGTGAAGGCACACGCCTGTGCCATTAAGGTCGCTATAAGGAAGTCCGATGTCTTCAAAATTAAACAAAGAGAGAACGAGATGCTAAGGGAGTTCGTATCCCGCTTTCAGATGGAACGAATGGAATATCAACGGTCTCCGATGACTGGGCAGTGCAAGCCTTCACTCAAGGCTTAAATGAACGAAGCTCAATAGCTTCGAAGCAGCTGAACTAAAATTTGATCGAGTATCACGCAGTAACTTGGGCAGATGTGCACAACAGATATCAATCGAAAATCAGGGTCGAGGACGACCATTTGGGAGCCCCCTCGGGCGTAGTATATCCAAGCAGGCTATTAGCAAAAGAGACAAGGAATGCAGAAAAGGAGCCGAGACTGAGCAAGGAGAGATACCAACCATATGTCTAAGACCGAAGAAATGCTTCGAGGCATAACATACCTCGAAACGATCGAAGGGAGGATCGAGGCCAAAGTTCCCGAGGACTCATGAGAAAAACCAGGTTCAACAGGAACACGGGGCCGTTGGAGGCACCCCGATTGTCAGAGTACAACTTAAACATCGATGCATTAGGCATCGTATCAGCCATAGGCAAAATCAGAGATACTAGATGGCTAAAGCCAATGCAGTCAGATCCTTCCCAAAGGAACCCCAACTTGATATGCAAATACCATGGCACTCACGGTCATAGGACTGAGGATTGTAGACAACTTCGAGAGGAGGTAGCCCGATTGATCAACGAAGCGCACCTTCGAGAGTTCCTCAACGACCGAGCCAAGAATCACTTGCGAGAGAGAGAGGAGAACAGGAAGAACAAACCAGAGGAGCCCCAACACATCATTCACATGATAATTGGAGGAGTCGACGTCCCACAAGTACCCATTTTCATACGAACAAAAGTATCCATCACAAAGGAAAAGCGGACTCGGAGCTACATCCCCGAGGATGCTCTTACATTCTGCAAGGAAGACATCGAGGCCTTATCTCATCCTCATAATGATACACTAGTAATTTCTTTCCTTTTAAATAAAGTTCAAATTAAATGTGTGCTCGTGGATCCAGGTAGATCGACCAACATAATCAGGTCGAGGGTTGTGGAGAAGCTCGGGATGCTCGACCAAATAATCCCCGTCTATCGAGTCCTGAATGTGTTCAACATGGCAAGTGAGACAACGAAGGGGGAAATCATCATCCCAGTCAACATGGCCGGTACAATTCAAGATACCAAGTTCCATAAGTTCCATGTCATCGAAGGTGACATGAGGTACAATGTCCTACTTGGAAGGCCATGGATTCATAGTATGAGGGCGGTGCCATCAACTCTTCATCAAATGATGAAGTTCCCAACAAAGGATGGTGTAAAGACAATGTATGGAGAGCAGCATGCAGAAAAGGAGATGTTCTTGGTGCACGACATGGCACCAACATCGATGCCTTCTACCTCAGAGAAGTCAAAAGATAAGGAAATAGCCAAATAACAACCACAGTCTATTCGTTTCAGGTAGTCAAGGACGAAGAAGAAGACTTCCTCACTCCTCGAGCCTTCGTTGCCCCTGAAGAGTCAGATGCAAAAAAGTCAACAATCGAAGAGTTCGAACATGCCGTATTAATCGAACATCTTCCAGATCGATAATATACCTGGGAACGGGGCTAACCCCCGAACTCAGGAAAAACTCATCCAATTTCTTATTGATAACATTGATTGCTTCGCTTGGTCCCATTTAGACATGGCAGAGATCCCGCCGGAGATAACCACCCATCGACTAAGTGTCGACCCTAGGTTCAAACCGGCGAAGCAAAAAAGGAGACCTCAGTCCGAGGTAAAGCATGCATTCATCAAAGACAAGGTTGTTTAACCAAAGAATTAGATTCTCTGCCAAAGCTATTTTTAAGAAGCACACGAGTTTCTGATAACCAAATAATAAACTAATAATTATAAAGAAATTTGTAATTGGAAAGCAGTAAGATGCACGAAAAGTAATTGTATTGCAATAGTAGTCCAAATGTCCATTTACAAGCTATAGTTTACTCCCTTATATAGGGAATTTCTTAATATAACGCCCGTCCTTTCCAGTAATTGAGCATTAATGACTAATAATGGCATTAATGTAACGTTACAATGATTAACCGTAACTGTTGCGTGATGGTTATGTAACGTTTGGCTCATTAATTGAAGATCTCCGAATCTGCCCTTTCTTCTGACTGGATTCATCTTGACCGTATCTCTTCATTTTCTCAATCAGGTTGAGATTTCCGTAGCTGATTACCCCGTGGGTATGTTTTTCCGTGCCTCTTTACCTCGTACCTCTTTATAGAGTCCTGTCCAGGTGTTACACTTTCATTGTTCCACATAGATTGCCGAGTCACCACAATTATTACACGTGTGAAGCTTCTTTTTACCAATACAGATAGTCCCCCCCACTTACCATTTATTTATCGATTAATACTTGGTAAGTGGATACTCATTTATGGCGGGAATATTTTGCCACCGCTTCACTCGTAACATTGCACCCATCTCTGAACGTAGGCGTCGCTTGTCGCTTCCATTTAATGTTTATACCACGTGGCATTCTCGGATTGGTTCTGCAATTTGTTCAACGCCTTTTAGGGCTTTTGGCGGCTGCATCAGTCACGAAGTGACAACTTCAATTATGACTTTCACATCACTGTTTTTTCCATTTTTTTGACGGTTGCCTTCGAGTATAAATACCCCTTTTCCTTTATTTACTTTCACGAAAAACTTCCAACCTTCATTCCTTGTTTGCAAAAGTTCTTGTCTTTGTAAATATGTCTTCTTCAAACCAGTCTAAGAAAGTCATTAACGTAGACGATCTGACTCCTACTTCTGCTCCGACACGGAGTAGGAGGGGAGACAGGCTTAGGAGTTTAGGTTCTACTCCATCCAGTGGTTCCTCTTCTTCTCAAGTTACTCCCTCATTTTCTTCTAGGTCTGCCATTTTATCTTCTTCAAGGGATAGGGCTTCGATATCTTCTTCAAAAGGTAAAGAACACAATGAACCTCTGCGTGATCCAAGGGTCGATGAAATAGGACCTGCAGAATTTTCCTTTGCTGGGGATAGTCAGGCTTTAAAGGATCAGCTTTCTTCAATGTCTTCTCATGAAGGATCTGACAAGTACCCTACCCAAATAACTGAGGGTCTAGTGTCTCTTGTACGCAGGGACTGTTACTGGAAGCCTAATTTTCCTGTTGTCGTTCCCAATAGAAATCAAAGAATAACCTCTTACAAGGCTGGGTATTCTTTTGTTTATACCTATCCTTTCACATTAGGGTTCAAGCCTCCTATCGGCCCTGTTATCATCGAGTTTTGTCAATTCTTCAAAAATTTTCTGGGACAAGTCGGTCCTCTCGTGTGGAGAGTTGTTGCGTGCTTAGATATTTGGCTACTTTAGCTTCAATCCCTTTTACCTTTTATCATCTCATTCACCTCTATTCTCCAATGTTATTCCGCCAGGGAGTTTTTACTCTCGCGACTAGGAGTAAAAGGGTGTTAGTGAT
This sequence comes from Nicotiana undulata, assembly GCA_005239495.1. Classification (NCBI taxonomy): domain Eukaryota; kingdom Viridiplantae; phylum Streptophyta; class Magnoliopsida; order Solanales; family Solanaceae; genus Nicotiana; species Nicotiana undulata. The sequence goes on along the minus strand of ML264757.1, from coordinate 20,662 downwards.
TCCTGATGATGATAAAGACCGAGGGTGGTTCCTTCGGTATGTTGCTATTCCTAATACTGGTTTAGTAGGCAAAGAAAATCTCCCCTTCCCTGAGAAGTGGAATCTTGCACGTGAGTATAGTTTTGCTCACATTCCTTTTGTTTTTAGATACTTTATTAGTACCGTAACAGTTTCTTTTTTTTGCAGCAATCATGAGAATCGTCGAGAATGTCTCTGGTTTTCGAGATTGGGTAGAAAAACTCTTGTTAACCGCCCCATTAGAAGAACGTTCATGGAAGTACCTCTCTGGGAGGTTTGGTTGGAAAGTTAAGACTCACGGTAAGCGAAGTTTCATGTTTTTACTTCTTCCCTCTTTTAAGCTTTATTTGACCCCTTTTATTTGTTAGGGTTTCCTGCTCATGGAGTTTTTGCTGCAGCCGTGTCTGTTCCAAAGTTGTCCCTGGCGAAGGCCAGGAGATCATGTCTGGTTGAGGAAAGCAAGTGGGTCAAGGACCTTAGAGGAAGAGGAGGAAGATGAGGGTTCTCTAGTCCATAGGTCACGTAGGAGGAAGGTGATCTCTGACGACGAGTCTGCACCTGTCATTGACTCTCCCGTGCCAAAATTTGAACTATCTACCCTCGAGGATGCAACTCCCTCTCCCGTTCGTGAATCAGTTGATCTCTTGTTCCGTGAAGGTTTTGGTTCTATTGCTTATGAAGCTTCCCTTACTGTTTTTTCTCCTCTTGCTCTTGAAGAACTTCCCTCAATTACTCCTGATGTAGTTTCCGCTCCCATGGCTATTCCCGCTCCTGTCGTTGCTTCTGCTCCCATGACTTTTTCTTCCTCTTAGACTTCTCCGCCCGTGACTCCTTCATCTATCCCCGCTTCCGTGCCTTTTGTTGCAGAAGTAGGGTCTTCCAGCAGGGGGGAGATGAGGCAGGTGATGATAGAGGTTCCAGCATCGGGTAGCCTCTTCAAAAAATCGGGCCAAGCTTACGTATGGTTGAAACCTTTGATAGGCCCGATAGAGAAAGCTAAGATGGACAGCCATGGTTCCCTTACTTGGGTGAATGAAATTGTGCACTGCTCTTTAAAGGTAAACTTCTTTTTTCCTTTGCTTGTGTTCGTATACGTTTCTTTTCGTATTTAATTTGTCTCCTTTTGTAGATCAATATTATAGGCACAGAGTTAATGAAGAGAGTTTCCCAAGCGGAGCAGGAAACAAAGGATTTCCGTATTGAGGCGATAAATTGGAAGGAAAAATATGAAAGCTTACAACTCGACATGGAGGCAGTGGAAGAAGAGAAGTGTACCTTGGAGCAGCAAGTGAGGGTTATGACATCAGAATTGGCCGTTGAGAAGGCATCTTCTAACCAGACAGGCAAGGATAAAAGTGTCTTAGAATCTTCGTTTGCAGAGAAACTGTCCCATGCCTCTGAAGAGATCAGGATCCTAAAGGCCTTATTGGACCAGAAGGAAGAGTATTCTGGTGAGCTTGTTCAATCGCTCACCCAAACCCAGGAAGATCTCTGTAACTCTTTGGAGAAGGTCCAATTCCTGGAAAGGTCCTTCGCTTCTTTACAGGTCTCTCATGATGCTGCCGTAACTGAGAGGGATGAATTAAGAGCTCAAATTGAGATGTGGGAGAAAGATTATGAAGCTCTTGAAGACAAAGCAGTCGTCGATGTTAGTTGGGCTTATATGAACTCTCGTCTCGACACATTGACGAAAATGGGCCAAGAGGGTTTTGACTTGGAAGCCGAAATTGCAAAAACCAAGGAGACCATTGAGAAGTCTCAACAAAGTCAAAATCTCTCTTCACCTAAAGGTGAGGTTCCTGCTGCTCGTGCCTCTTCATCCCAAGATGCTCCTTCTGCTAGTGAAGATAATCCTGAAAAAGGTTTAAGAACCTGGTTCCCTTTTTTCTTCTTCTTTTTATTTGTATCAATTGGTGGTTACCCCCAGTCCCTTCGGGGGTAAGTTTGGATCCTTTAAGTCCCCAAGTCACAACTTAGGGGCACCCAAATGTACAAATTAATACGGCTTAAACTAAGTTAACACTTAGTTTATTTTTCCGTTAGTATATTAATATCAATGCTAGCATGACTTTTTGAGTTTTTGTTTCACTCTTTAAGTCTTTTGCATGCTTTATTTTGAGGTTTTAGTTTTACCTATGAGTTTTGCATTTATAAAATGCTTATATTGCTCGTACCTTTTCGTAATAGGCACGGTTTAAAAAAGAGTGCCCTTTTTGATCGACACTTAATGAAGAAGACGTCTCAACTTCATAATGGTGTAAATATGCAATAGAGAGATAGGA
>ML264757.1:0-18341 GCA_005239495.1 Nicotiana undulata | reverse complement strand
AAAAAAAAAAGAAAAAATTCCCCCCCCCCCCCCCTTTCTTTTTCCTTTTTATTTGTATCAATTGGTGGTTACCCCCAGTCCCATCGGGGGTAAGTTTAGATCCTTTAAGTCTCCAAATGACAACTTAGGGGCACCCAAATGTAAAAATTAATACGACTTAAACTAATTTAACACTTAGTTTATTTTGCCGTTAGTATATTAATATTAATACTAGCATGACTTTTTGAGTTTTTGTTTCACTCTTTAAGTCTTTTGCATGTTTTATTTTTGAGGTTTTAGTTTTACCTCTGAGTTTTGCATTTATAAAATGCTTAGATTGCTCGTACCTTTTCGTAATAGGCACGGTTTATAAAAGAGGGTCCTCTTTGATCGACACTTAATGAAGAAGACGTCTCAACTTCATAATGGTGTAAATATGCAATAGAGAGATAGGAATTTTTCACATGTTTCTTTCTAAAAATGTTTTAAAGAAAGTTTTTGTATTGAACTTTCGTAACATTTTACATGTGTTTGCGTATCGTCTATAACTCATTTTGCAACTGTTTTCATTTAACAGATTTGGTTTAAACTTGCACTCGTAACTGATTTCCTTTTTGTAACAATTTTTTCGAATTAGTACAAGGGAATAACTGTTTTTTTATTTACAACAGTTTTGAATATAAGGGTATGAATCTTTACCCTTAACTGTTTTCTATTGATAACTGTTTTTAATAAATACGAGGGTGATGCTTTTTTCTTATTCGTAACTGTTTTTCATTTATAACAGTTTTTTGAATAGGTACGAGGATAATGATATTTCATCCGTAACTGTTTTTATTTATAACAGTTTTTTGAATAAGTACAAGGATTTCGTAACTGTTTTCATTTATAACACTTTTTTTGAATAAGTACAAAGATGATGATCTTTATCCATAACTGTTTTCAGTTACAACAATTTTCTGAACAAATACAAAGATGTGCATTTCTACCTCGTAACTAATATTCTGCCTTTAACCTGATCATTCGTTCACATTTACGAATATGTTTTTCGAAGGTTTTTTGACTCAGGCTTGCTTTGTATATCAAGTCTTTGGCTCTTTTGATTTTGCTCGTAATACTTGACTCGTTGGGAAGATGGATCTTTCAGTCTTGAGCTTTTGACTTTCTGGTAGTCTTTGAGATTTTGACTTTTTGGTAGTCTTCTTTGCTTTAGCTTTGCCTTCCACCATACTATATAGTCCCCCAAGTGTTTGGGCTTTGAAGAATGAAATCTCGAGCACTTGGCTATTCCTTCTTTGTGGTCCTTTTCCTGAAAAGGAAAAACATACGGGACTCGAGGGTATATAATTTTTTAGATAATGACTGCTTAACCCTTTTTAAAACGTCCATCAGAAAGTTGTAACCCTAGACCGGGAATTCGGTTACTTCCTCGTGTCTTTGCAGGTCTAATATCATCATCTAGTGATGGGTTAGCTTTTTGCCTGACCGGGGGTACTCCTTTTCCTTAGAAGTAATACTTCTTTAAATGAACAACATTCCATCTTGTTGGTAAGATCCTGCCATTCATAGCCTCTAGCTCATAAGCGTCTTTCCCAGCAATGCCACAGACTTTGTAAGGTCCTTCCCAATTTGGATTTAGCTTTCCCGCACCAGCTTCTTTCGTTGACTGGAAGACTTTTTTAAGAACGAAGTCCCCAATCTTAAAATATCTGAGGTGAGTTTTTCTGTTGTAATATCGCTCTATGATTTGCTTTTGAGTTGCCATACGTATTAGCGCAACTTCTCTTCTTTGCTCGAGCAAGTCCAAATTGGTTCTCAACTCGTCGTTGTTTGTTTCTTTCGTTGCTGTTGTAAACCTTGTGCTTGGTTTGCCAATTTCCACCGGTATCAAAGCCGCTGATCCGTAAACAAGCGCGAATGTAGTTTCTCCCGTGGCTATTTTTGCAGTCATTTTGTAAGCCCATCATACTGCCGGAGCTCATCAGGCCAGTTTCCTTTGGCTTTCTCTAATTGTTTCTTTAGGTTATTGACGATAACTTTGTTCGTTGACTCGGCTTGTCCATTAGCCACAAGGTGACATGGTGATGCAGTGATCCGTTTGATTTGCCAACTTTCAAAGAATTCTGTGATTTGAGAGCCTATGAATTGCGGGCCATTGTCACATACGATATCCTTTGGTATTCCTAAGCGGCATATTATGTTTCGCCGTATGAAGTTTTTCACTTCTTTTTCACGCACCTGTTTAAAAGCTTCTGCCTCCACCCATTTTGTGAAATAGTCAGTTAACACGAGTAAGAACCGTACCTTTTCTTTAGCTGGGGGAAAAGGTCCTACTAGGTCCATGCCCCATTTCATAAATGGCCATGGTGATACCACTGGGTGGAGTGACTCTGCCGGTCGATGCATGTTATTAGCAAACCGTTGGCACTTGTCGCATTTAGATACGAAACTTTCAGCCTCTTCTTCCATTTTGGGCCAATAGTACCCTACTCTGATTAGGGTTTTGACTAAAGATCTTGCTCCTGCGTGATTTCCACAGTGTCCTTCATGGACTTCCTTCATCACGAACTCTGTTTGACTGGGTCCAAGGCATTTTGCTAAGGGACCTCCGAACATTTTGCGGTATAGAGCATTGCGAATGAGGCAGTACCGTGTAACTTTTTGGCGTAGTGCTTGAGCTGCTTTTCTATCTTCAGGTACGGTACCATTCTACAAAAAGTTTAAAATTTCGTTTCTCCAATCCCATGTCAAATTGTTAAATGTTACCTCATTTTTGTTCTGGTTGATCGCTGAATGAAATAAGTGAATGACAATTGCATTGTCTTTGTTTGACACTTCTGCAACTGCTGCAAGGTTAGCTAATGCATCCGCTTCTGCATTTTCCTCCCTGAGTATTTGCATAATTTTACATGATTGGAATTGTATTACCATGTCTCATGCCTTTTCCAGGTATTGTTGCATACGAGTCTCTCTTGCGATATAAGTCCCATGCATCTGGTTTACTACCAGTTGGGAGTCACTTTTGATCACGATTTGCTCGATTGAGAGTTCCCGTACCAGTTCAAGTCCTGCAATGACAGCTTCGTACTATGCTTCATTGTTAGTTATGGGATAACATTTAATAGCTTGCCGCATCTTTTCACCCGGGGGTGATATTAAAACTATTCCCAGACCAGCTCCTTTTACATTAGAGGAGCCATCAGTAAATATGATCCATATACCTGGATTAGCCCCGTTAAAGAGTTGTAACTCTTTTTCTACTTCAGGAATTATGCTGGTATTAAATCAGCAACGAAATCAGCTAAAATTTGAGACTTTATTGCTGTCCTAGGCTGATATATTATGTCATGCTCACTCAAGTCTATTGCCCATTTAGCTAATCTTCCCGATAATTCTTGTTTATGCAGAATGTTTCTCAATGGGTATGAAGTCACAACAGTAATGGGATGACATTGAAAATGCAGTCTTAATTTTCTAGCTGCCATAATCAAAGCTAAAGCTAATTTTTCCAGATGTGGGTATCTTGTTTCAGCGTCTAACAAAGACTTGCTTACGTAATAAATTGGAGATTGTTTACCTTTGTCTTCCCTTACCAGTACTGCACTTACAACAATTTCTGCTACGGCAAGATAGACATACAACATTTTTCCTTCTTTTGGTATTGACATCAGCAAGGGTTTTGATAAATATGCCTTCAGATCTTTGAGAGCCTGCTGACATTCCTCAATCCATTCGAACTGATTCTGTTTTTTAAGAACTGAAAAGAATTTAAAACTCTTTTCCGAAGACCTGGATATAAATCTCGCCAAGGCTGCAATCCTTCCTGTTAATCTTTGCACTTCTTTTTGCTTGTAAGTATATTGGGTATTTCGTCAATAACTTTAATTTGAGAAGGATTTACTTCTATTCCTCTATTTGACACAAGTAAACCCAAAAACCTACCTGATTCTACGCCAAAGGCACATTTTTCTGGATTCAGTTTCATATTATACCTGCGTAAAATATCGAAGGTAATTGAAGGATGCTGGAAATGATCTTCCGCTTGTGTCAATTTTACCAGCATGTCATCGATCTAAACCTCCATCGTATTTCCCAGATGTTCCTGGAACATCTTGGTCACTAGCCTTTGATACGTGGCTCTAGCATTTTTCAGGCCAAAAGGCATGACTTTGTAGCAATAAGTCCCCCTCTTCGTCTATCACTTGGTTCTTGAATGGTCCTTGCTTTCTTTTCTTTTGCTCGACAGGTACGAAGGATGGATCTTCATTTAGCTTATGAGTCATCACTTCCGGTGGGATACCTGTCATATCTGAATGGGACCAAGCAAAGCAATCTGCGTTAGCTTTTAAATAATCAACTAACTCACCTCTTTTGCTGGGACTTAGCCTCGTGCCTATGTGGACTTTTTGTTCAGGCTCCCGTTCAAACAATGGAACAACTTCGAGCTCTTCCGTAGTTGTTTTGATATATTCATCCTCTTCTGGTTCCTGAATGACATCAGGTCTGGAATCCATGTCCGTATGTTTTGATATTTCTTCCGAGGTGACATGGTTCACCTTCTCGTGGCTATCATCTGTCGTACCTGTTATAGACATCGTTCCATGTTATGGCGGGAAATTCTCTTAAGCTTTCTTTGAGCCTTCTCGTGGCTTCTGAACTTTTGTCATTTAAATTGCTTGCAAATGCCATGGCTGTCCAATTGTCAGGTACCCTTGGTAGCATCATTCTTTCACGTTGGAACCTGTCTACAAATTCACGAAGCAATTCCGTGTCTCCCTGTTTTATTTTAAATATATCCTCCATTTTTTCGACTTTTTGCGCACCGGAATGCGATTTTATAAAAGAATCTGCAAGCTCAACAAAAGAATCAATAGAGTTTTAAGGTAAAAGAGAATACCAGATTAATGCTCTTTTAGTGAGTGTTTCTCTGAACTTCTTGACTAGTACTGACTCAATTTCTTGTTTAGTGAGGTCGTTTCCTTTTACCCCGGTGGTAAAAGCAGTTACATGATCACGTAGATCAGTTGTCCCATCATACTTGGGAACCTCAAGCATCTTGAATTTCTTAGGAATAGGCAGGGGTGCTGCACTTGGTTTCCAAGGTTGTTGAGAATATCTATCAACGTCAATGCCTTTGATAACAGGTGGTACTCTAGGAATTTGTTCGATTCGATCATTTTGTTCCTTCACCTGTTTCTGCAAGGTTAGTAATAAAGATTGTAATTCTGGGCTATTGGGCATGCCTGGTCTTGCTTCGAGGGATTCATTAGGTGTTCCCCCACTTCCTGAGTTCGCTAATCCAGATTGAGGATTTTCTACAGTTTTGGAGTTGTTAGGAGGAAGTGTAGGTGACGCTGCCGGTATCCCCCTCATGAAGTCTTGTAAAGCTTGGTTTATGTATCCAGCAACCATTTGTTTCACCTGATCTTATTCTCATGTTTGATCATTACCGTTATGATTGTTGTTTTGGGTAGGACCTCTTTCTGGGATGGCTCCCTTGAACCTCGTGGGGTTCCAGCAGGTGATGGAACTGGAGTTCCAATCCTCTGTTGGTTGTTATCGTTGGCGTTTGACATAATTCAGAGAATGTTTTCTTGAAAGTAAACAAAGATTATCAGATTCACGGTAACAGAACTAATTTGTTTAACCAAAGAATTAGATTCTCTGCCAAAGCTATTTTTAAGAAGCACACGGGTTTCTGATAACCAAAGAATAAACTAATAATTGCAAAGAAATTTGTAATTGGAAAGCAGTAAGATGCGCGAAAAGTAATTGTATTGCAATAGTAGTCCGAAACTTCGAATCTCCCTTTACAAGCTATATTTTACTCCCTTATATAGGGAATTTCTTAATATAACGCCTGTATTTTCCAGTAATTGAGCATTAATGACTAATAATGGCATTAATGTAACGTTACAATGATTAACCGTAACTGTTGCGTGAAGGTTGTGTAACGTTTGGCTCATTAATTGAAGATCTCCGAATCTGCCCTTTATTCTGTCTGGATTCATCTTGACCGTATCTCTTCATTTTCTCAATCAGGTTGAGATTCCCGTAGCTGATTACCCCGTGGGTATGTTTTTCCGTGCCTCTTTACCTCGTACCTCTTTATAAAGTCATGTCCAGCTGTTACGCTTTCATTGTTCCACATAGATTGCTGAGTCACCACAGTTATTGCACGTGTGAAGCTTCTTTTTACAAATACAGAGGTAACAAAACTTCTCAAAATATGATCCATTAGGGAGGTGAAATACCCCGAATGGCTAGCTAATGTAGTTGTAGTCCCCAAAAAGGGAAATAAATTGAGAATGTGTGTAGATTATAAAGATTTGAATAAATCCTTCCCTAAAGATTCATTCCCATTTCCCAACATCGATCTTTTGATCGATGCTACGGTCGACCACGAGACCCTTACTTTTCTCGACGCCTACTCCGCGTACGATCAAATTCAAATGAACCCGGAGGACCAGGAAAAGACTTCGTTCATCACGAAGTATGGCACATATTGTTATAATGTAATGCCCTTCGGGCTAATAAATGCGGGAGCCACATATCAACGCCTAGTTAATAAGATATTCGAACATCAAATAGGCAAACCTATGGAAGTTTACATTGACAACATGTTAGTTAAGTCCCTGCGCACAGAGGACCATTTGAATCAGTTGTGGGAAACATTCGATATCCTAAGAAGGTACAACATGAAGCTCAACCCCAAGAAATGCGCCTTCGGAGTCGGATCAGGCAAATTTTTGGGCTTCATGGTATCAAACAGGGGGATCGAGATCAACCCCGACAAAATCAAGGCCATAGAAGAGATCACCATGGTAAACAATGTGAAAGCTGTACATCGACTGACCGGGTAGATAACAGCCTTAGGCCGATTCATCTCGAGGTCGTCAGATCGGAGTCACCATTTTTTCTCCCTACTCAAGAAGAAAAACAACTTCGAGTGGACTCCGGAATGCCAACATGCCTTGGAAGAATTAAAGCGATATCTCTCGAGACACTATACTTATATTTGGCCATTTTCGAAGTGGCGGTAAGTGGTGTGTTGGTTCGAGAAGAACAAGGTACACAATTCCATGTCTATTACATAAGTCGGACCCTAGGAGATGCTGAAACCAGGCATCCGCACTTAGAAAAGCTAGCTCTTGCATTAGTAAGTGCATCTAGAAAATTGAAACCTTACTTTCAATGTCACCCTGTATTTGTATTAACAACGTATCCTCTTCGAAACATCTTTCACAAGCCCGAATTTTTGGGCCGATTGGCCAAATGGGACATCAAACTCGGAGGGTGTGATATCGAGTATCAACCTCGAACAACTATCAAGTCTCAAATTTTGGCAGACTTCGCGACCGATTTTATGCCTGCCCTCGTTCCCGAAGTAGAGAAAGAACTCTTGTTCGGGCACATCATCGGGGCTATGGACCCTTTTAACTGACGATGCCTCGAATGTGAAAGGGTCCGGGCTAGGGATAGTTCTAAAGCCGCCTATGGGTGGCATAATTAGCCAATCTATAAAAACTTCGAAGTTGACTAACAATGAGGCCGAGTATGAGGCTATGATTGCAGGTCTTGAACTGGCCAAAGGCCTAGGAGCAGAGGTCATCGAAGCAAAATGTGACTCTCTTCTGGCCGTAAACCAAGTAAATGGGAGCTTCAAGGTTCGAGAAGATAGGATGCAAAGATACTTGGACAAACTTCAAGTGACACTGCATCGCAAAGAATGGACCCTTGTTCACATACCTCGAGAACAGAACAACGAGGCCGATGCACTCGCAAACTTGGGCTCATCTGTCGAAGAAGATGACATACTCATAGGGACTGTCGTACAACTATCCAAATCGGTGATCGCAGAAGGCCATGCCAAAATCAACTCAACAAGTCTAACATGGGATTGGAGGAACAAGTACATCGACTACTTGAGATATGGGAAGCTCGAGGGCCCTTTGAGCCAAAGTAGCCCGATTTTCACTCGACGAGAATGGAACACTGTACAGAAGGACCTTCAACGGACCACTAGAGTTATGCTTGGTACCAGGGGACACCGACTATGTGCTACGAGAAATCCACGAAAGCACTTGTGGAAATCACTCCGGTGCCGATTCTCTAGTTTAAAAAGTGATCAGAGCAGGTTACTATTGGGATAACATGGAAAAGGACACCAAGGAACTCGTTCGAATGACAAATGCCAAAGATATGCACCAATGATTCACCAACCTGATGAACAACTACACTCAGTCCTAAGTGAGGGATGGACATCGTCGGCCCCTTACCAACGGCTCCAGGTAAAGCTAGATTTATCTTATTTATGACCGACTACTCCTCGAAATAGGTAGAAGCGCAGGAATTCGAGAAGATAAGAGAAAAGAAGTCATCAACTTCATATGGGACCACATCATATGCCGATTCGGGATCCCCTCCGAGATTACATGTGATAATGGAAGCAGTTCATCGACAGCAAGGTGACACAATTCCTCGAGGATCACAAAATCAAAAGGATCCTATCAACGCCTTACCACCCAAGTGCGAATGGCCAGGACGAGTCCACAAACAAGACTATCATCCAAAACTTAAAGAAAAGGTTAGAGAATGCGAAGGGGAAATGGAGAGAAGTGCTGCCCGAAGTACTATGGGCATATCGAACAACTTCGAAGTCAAGCACAGGGGAGACCCCGTTCTCTTTAGAGTATGGGTTTGAGGCATTGATACCAGTCGAGGTCGGAGAACCAAGTGCAAGATTTTAGCATGCCACCGAGGACTCAAACAACGAGGCCATGAACACCGCCCTCGAGCTACTAGATGAAAAGCGCGAGGCCGCATTAGTTCGAATGGCCGCACAAAATCAAAAGATCGAAAGGTACTACAACAGAAGAACAAACCTCCGATACTTCGGAGTCGGGGATTTATTTCTAAGGAAAGTCACCCTCAACACTCGAAATCCAAACGAAGGGAAACTAGGCCCTAGTTGGGAGGGATCGTACCGCGTCCTCGGAGTAGTAGGCAAATGATCCTACAAACTTAGCACCATGGAAAGAGAGAAATTACCAAGCAATTGGAACATATCAATGCTCAAACGCTATTATTGCTAAGGTATAACTTTCTCCCTTCCCATTTTTATTTCACACTAACTTTTTGCAGGTGTTCGATTGAGAGGAATAGAAACACCCTTCAACTCGAAGACCTTGGGTTTTAAAGCATGCATTGCACCCTTTTACCCTTAGATCGGGTTTTATCCCAAATGGGTTTTACCGGCAAGGTTTTTAACGAGGCAACACCTATATGCTACCTAAGGACAACTCATCAAGTATTCAACGCTTCTTTTCAATCAACCTCGAATACTGGGGGGGAATCACCCTCGGAAGTTACTTTTTCAAAGAAATCAAGTTATGCCAAAGAGGTCCTCGATAGGAGAATGTTGTAATGGACCAAACGGTCAAATGAACCGTGTCCGTGTAGAATAGTCGAGCCCCCGATGGCAAAAACATGTACGCATGTATCAAGTAATCGAAGAAGCATCTTTATTCATCAAAACACTTTGTGCCTCAAAGAAGTTTACTATTTTCACATGAAATGGCTCAAGGGCCAAATACTCCCAAACGCTCTGGACTGTCATCGACAGTCAACTTGTTGAGTCATCAAAGACTCGAGCTCATAAGACCTCGATGAGAGAACATCGAGCTTATAAGACCTCAATGAGGCAACATCGAATTTATAAGACCTCAATGAGGCAATCAAATCTATAAGACCTCGATGAGGCAAAATCAAACTTATAAGACCTCAATGAGGCATACTTAAACTTATAAGACCTTAAAAAAGGCATAACCCCGATATTAAGGCCAAGGCTACATATTCGAATGTGTAAACCCCTAAAAAGGCATACCCTCGATATTAAGGATGAGGTCATCTCACCCGGGGACTAAAAAGGCTACGGCCAAAGATAAAGACTACACTCATACGAAAAGGGATACGACTAAAATAATGCGGCTTAGAGACGTCCGACTTCCGACTTCCGCCATAAATTTAAAGGCCTTCAAATACTTCGATAAAACCGTTTAATTAGTCTCCATCGGCATAAGCAAGGAGCTTCGGTAGTATCAGCTCCGAACAATGTGAAGGCTTCGGAAAATCAGCCTTCGAGAGAACCTCATGAGGTCCTCAATTATCGTCACACATCGACTTGTAATCAAGGTTCTTATCAATCGAACCGTCAAAAAGTCAGACGAATACAAAAACATTCCAAGGCATAATGAAAATTTTAAAAGTCTTTAGCCAGAATGGGGGAAAATTATAGCCATATTAGAGGTCGAATCAACCCGATCTAAAAAGAGCCTAAGGGCCGATATGTAAGATCCTAAGGGCCAATCTAAATAACCTAAGGGCCAATCTAAAGAGCCTAAGGGATAAAGTTTTAAAACCTAAGGTCTATACGCGAGGAACTTAAAGGCCAAAGCACATTGTGCTAGAGAACTCCCTAAGTTCAGACTCGAGAGTCCCGAGCTAAAGCTTAACTCGAAGATCGGGCCCCAAATAGTCGCCTATTATCGATCGCTTATCAAGAACAAATATCTAAGGGCATCGAGTCCCGATCTAAAGCTTAACTCGAAGATCGAACCCTAAATGATCGCCTATTACGATCGCTTATCGAGCACAAAAATCTAAGGGTTTTATATTCTAAGTCCAACATATTGGACTGATCATCGACAAGCATCAAATTTCATTTCAAAAGCAAAGACAAAGGCAAGATGGAAATTTATAAAAAAATAAAACGAAAGGGTTCTTTATATAAATGGAGGTACAAAGATACATTTACAACACTCCCACAGGGAGCCCTTTACAGAAATCAAAAGAAGACCTAGTCTATCGTCGAGGACTTTGTCTCTTCCCCCTCGGGGACTTTGTATTCATCAATCCCCTCGGTACTACTTCCTCATCGGCCTCTTCCTCATCGTCTTCAGCATTGGCTTTATCATCAGAAGAAACAAGGAACTTGGCGTCGATCTCGTCCGCCCTGGCCTGCTCTATCTCCTCCGAGAGATCGAAGCCCTTAGTATGAATCTCCTCGAGGATTTCCCTCTGGGATATGCATCGGGCATAGTCATTTCTTCTTCTCTCTTGGTTGGAGGCCCCCCTCAACCCCATTTGAGCATCAGTAGAATCATCGACGTCCCACAAGGACCCATATTCAAATGCACTAAGGTGTCAATCACTAGAGAGAAACAGACCCGAGATTATGTGCCTGAAGGCACTTTATCATTCAATGACGAAGAAGCAGAAGGCATTTCTCAGCCACACAACGACACTCTGGTAATTTCTATCTTATTATATAAAGTTCAAGTTAAGCGTGTTTTAGTGGATTCAGGTAGCTCGAAAAACATCATCATATCGAGGTTCGTGGAGAAACTCGGCCTGCAGGACCAAATTGTACCTGCATCTCGAGTCTTAAACGACTTCAATAAGGCTAGTGTAACGACTAAAGGGGAGATTATCCTACCAGTGAACGTGGTTGGAACCATTCAAGATACTAAATTCCATGTAATCGAGGGCGACATGAGATATAATGCACTACTCGGAAGGCCTTGGATCCACAACATGAGGGAAGTACCTTCGAACCTCCACCAAATGATGAAGTTCTCGACGATGGATGGTGTAAAAAAGGTATACGGGGAACAACATGCTGCAAAGGAAATGTTTGCGATCAATGAAGTAACACCGATATCGACACTATCAACCTCGGAATGATCGAGCACCAAAGGTAAACAAGCGGCCAAATAGCAATCACCGCCCCAACCTCGACCGAATCGGAGAAATAGGTAGTAGATGAAGGAGAAGAGAAGGATTTTCTAACCCCTCAAACCTTTGTTGTTCCCGAAGATTCGAATGCCACCAAATCAACGGTCAAAGAGCTGGAACAGGTCATACTGATCGAGTACCTGCCCGAGCGAAAGGTATACCTGGAAACGGGGTTAACTCCCGAACTCAGAAAAAATCTTATTCAATTTCTTATTGATAACATAGACCATTTTGCATGGTCCCATTTAGACATGACAGGAATCCCACCAGAGATAACAACGCATCGACTGAGCCTGGACCCCAAGTTCAGACCGGTGAAGCAAAAGAGAAGGCCCCAATCCGAGGTAAAGCACGCCTTCATAAAGGATGAGGTAACTAAACTTCTCAAAATAGGGTCCATTCGGGAGGTAAAATACCCCTAATGGTTAGCTAATGTAGTTATAGTCCCTAAAAAGGGGAACAAACTTAGAATGTGTGTAGACTATATGATAACAACACGATAGGGGTCCAAGAATTACTAAAGAAAATCAAGAAACGTGCGGAAGCTAAAAGAAAAATAAAACAAAAAAATGATGGAAAATTAAAGATAGATTGAATTCAAGAAAGAGTTTCTTGAATTCAAGAAGTATATTCTTGAAGTTGAATCCTAACAACAACAATTAGCTAATAAAGAACTAATCGCCTTTGGTAGAGAATTAAAAATAAGAGATAGATTATGAAACCCGACCCTTTAGAATAACAAGAATAACAATAAGCCTAAACTTATCACCTTTATTGTATAAGTGATCTAAGATTTTGAAAAAGGGTTTAATCTTACCACCTTAAGTTGAGTCTTGAAGGTTGAAGAATAAATCCAAGAGTACCCACACACAAGAGTGCAAGAAAAATCTCACAATTTTTATTGATATTGTCTATAATAATCTAAGTCTAAAAACAAATAAGACACCCTTTATATAGAGGAACTCACGAAATTGTACCTAAAAACAAGGAAATAAAGCCCTAAACTACTTTGGACAACAAGTCTAACTACCTTAGGAAAAGGAAAATACTAGGAAGCAAAAACCGAGTCATTCTTGGAAAGTAATTCCAAAAATCTTAGCAAAAGGAAAAAACATAACATTAACTAAATAGGAAAGAATTAAATATAGTCCCATAATATATGGAAGTAAGCCCCAAACCAATCTTGGATAGAACCTTGAAAATCTTGAAGGAAATTTGCAAGCAACTTGACGCCAACTTGCACTCAACATCTAGCACGACTATTGTACCCTTATTGGACATCAAGTAAGTCATTTTTATGCTGTAAAAATGTGGATTTATTTAGGACTTCATGGGCTGCAAGTCTGGACACATTTTAGGTGCCAAATTGGTCCAACATTGGCCTAATTTGGACCTTCTTCAGAGGATATTTCTTGGGATCTAATCCACCTATTATTGGACATAAATTTGGGACATAAAATAATTATAACACATATATAACTCATATTTTATCCTTAAGCTCTTCCTCCCAACTAACAACTTCTTTGATCGCTCATGAAGTCCCATGACCTTATTTTGCAACTTTTTAGCTTGAGATATTGTAAAAGGCCTTCTTTGAGATTCCAAAGATTCATCCTTGTCCTTGATAGATTTGAGCTTCCTAGGATGATATCATTCCCCTCTTCTTGAAGAATATTCGTCCTCGAATTTCGACCTTGCAAGAAAAAGACAGGCACTAGTAAATGATATCCACTAATCTAAAAAAATGGTAAGAATAAAATAATATAGTGATCATGTGTCCACTCAACCCAATTATGCGTAATAGGTGTAAATACTCTTTTTTAAAGCATATGGACATCATCATGCCAATAAAAATTATGCCTACTTAGATTTGTCCCATAAAAATCGCTCTTAAGGTAGTAAAAAAATGTGCATGACAATGAAATTACAAAATATTGATCACACATCCATTTAAAACAAGTATTTCTACCACATGTATCAAATAAGATACGTTTATGATATAGACAAGTAACAGTTATAAATCCATGGATTCTTCTACATGTAAATTATTCAAAGAAGAACATAAATTCTCAGAAAGGTCGGAAGAACTCATAAAATCCAAATTTTGTTTTAATACATTCAAGCTCATGATTATAACTTTTCCCAACAATATTCGCAACATCAATGGATTCTACATAATTGCTCAAACTGTCACATAAAGAGTCATAAATAGGTTCATAAAAGAGTATTTGATCACTAATATCACAATAATCATGCATATCCTCTTTACTAGAAGCAAGTACTTTTACAGGCTCACAATCAACATGGAGGAATGACTTCTCATCGAACAACAAAACTCACATTCTCGCAATTTATCACATGAAAACTCATTAGGCACTTGAATAAGAGAAGAAATAATATTTAACTCATTAACAAGCCTCTTTTCATAAATTTCATGCCTCTTTCCACCAAGTTGGAATGCATAATCATCTATGTCTTACTCAATTTCAAAAGTAAGCAAATTATTCTTGCACTTGAACTTAGATATTACAGTTAATGACTTGATGTGCATAAAATATCATCATCCACAAAAATTATAAAGTCACCAACATAAGAAACAAGAGTATAGTTCATTACCACAAAAAATACCTTAGGTGTTCAAGAAAGGCCAAGAATGTGAATAAACCAATTATACATACCATACTTGGACTTATTTATTATGGGAACAACATC
This sequence comes from Nicotiana undulata, assembly GCA_005239495.1. Taxonomy (NCBI): domain Eukaryota; kingdom Viridiplantae; phylum Streptophyta; class Magnoliopsida; order Solanales; family Solanaceae; genus Nicotiana; species Nicotiana undulata. The sequence goes on along the minus strand of ML264757.1, from coordinate 3,854 downwards.
ACCTTTTATTCTTTTATGCAATGGCTCTAACTTAGCAATGCCTTTAGGGATCCATGTTGTAAACCTATAAATAAGGATCAAAATAGACAACATGTTCAACAACAAAGAAATTAACCAAGCTTTTATTATCCACCATCTAACAAGAATTGATTTCGCTAAATTCATGTTGCAATCCAAGTGGTTACTTTTCAAACATCTCTTGTGCCTCACCTCCCCTTTCAAAAGGACTTTCCATATATAGCTGCACAAAATCACAAGAAGTAAAACAAGAAAGAGTTAATAGGTTAGGAAGTAAAGAAACTTTTTTCTTGCTTACACTCTCTTTGGCTTTTACCACAAGACTAACTTTTTCCTCACCCTTAGCCTCTTTTCTCTCACTAAAGTTTTTTTCTTTTTGTTTAGTAAAACCCTATTGTTTTTCTCTCTCTACCTCACAGAATTTTTAAATCTCATTGCCTTCTCTCTTTTCTTTTTTCTCAAGATCACTTTTTACCTTACTCGACATCCCACTCTCTTCACTCAACACAACCTCTCCTTTTTCCTTTCATGGGATGTCAACATACACTCCCTCACTCCTCTCATTCTTTTCTCTCTTATATTTTTCCATATTGTCTTTAACAGTCTTTTCATCTTCACAAATTTGTGAGGGAGTCAAAGGTCCAAGAATGAGTTTATTCCCGTTAACCTCAGAAGAGTATCTATTTTTTTCCCCATGTTATATGAAGCTTTTCTGTAGACATAACATGGCTTTCCCAACAAGATATGATACTTATTCATGGGAGTCACATCACACCAGATCGATCCTCTTACCTTCCAATAGAGAATAGTAATAATCTACCTTTACCCCTCTCAAGTATGTCCGATTTCATAGACACGAGGAACTGCCTCGAGGGTAAGCTCGTAATGGACCAGGCTTAAGCTTGAAGACAGAGCATGGAGCATGAAGATCAAAGTTCTCGCTGAAGATTGAGACCGAGCATGACCGACCTCGAGTGAGGCATAATAACGAAATGATGAGATATTAGCAACCGGTCGAAGATCACGACGGAAATCACGGGGCAGATCGAATCAGGCGGTTATTGACGCCTATTGGGGGATTCACTTCCATGATTAGAATTGTACCTTATTTAGGATTCCCCTACTATATAAAGGGGTATCCCATTCATTTGTAGCATCATTATCATTCACTGATAAATTTTTTACTGATTTGATTCATTTTATTGTTCAATTTATTCATTATTTTTCAATTAGTATTGGATTAGATCACGTATCCTTAAAACCATAATATAAGTTTAATTGTTACTCGAATTTTAGCCTAAACAATATGTATGTATGTTTGAAAATAACATGGCTTCCAAACAAAATAAAGAGTCGCGGACAAATTTTCTTTAGGTTTTGTTAGAACCATAGTAAAGTGAACTTGGAAAATCTTGTTTGTTTGTTAACTCAATATCGTTTTTACTGTCGACTTTTTTTAGGACTTCATATATGTTTGAAACCGCTTTTATAAAAGTCTGAGCCCTCCACGATAAGTAACACCTTATCATATTTTTCTGGTAAATATGACAATGAAATTGGAAGGAATTTAGAATATTTGATTATTGACAGAAGTTATGTTTCGACTTGCAAGATTGAATAACAATGTAATTTTCTTTGCGTTAATTGATTGAATTTAGGGTTGAGTTAGGATGAGTCAAATTTGATAACAATTCTTATAGAGATAAAGACGTACGGGATTCTCCTTTATAGCCAAGGATATGTAGGCAACCTCCGAAGAAAGGTTCGGTCAAACTTTTTCAAAATGCTTCCAAATGGAGTACCAAACGGGCAATAATTGCTCGTAGTTGCTCACTTTATCTTTGCCCGAAAACTCTTCATGTTCTCGAGCAAAGAGGGGAAGCTGTGAACACCTAATTTTTGCCTCGCATGGAAATTACTCCTAAAAATAATAATTTTTTTAAAAAAAATAAATTTTAGGAATTTCTCTTCATTTAGTTGCATTTCACGCATGTTTAATGTTTTAAAATCATAAAAAATGTTCGAATTTTGATTTCATAGCATGTTAGATTTTAAACTGCATTTTTAGGATTTAATTATATTGTTAAATGCATCGTCTAAAAATCAAAAATTGCATTCATAGGTTAATTAATTAGTTAGTTGCATTAGTACATCATTAGGTAAAATAAATAAATAGGCTAGCCAAAAATGAGATTTAAATTAAAATTTGAGCCTAAAGTGGCTAAAAGAATGAGAAAAGAGGGGTGTCCAAATTGGGCCAAAATCAGTGGCCCAGTATCCCAAAGTCCGCCCCAAACCCACAGGTCCAGAACCCGCGACCCGCCTACCCGACCCGTTTCCTCCCCTATTAAAAAATAACCTAGACCTAAAAATGAGGAGGACCTGATCTTTATCCCACCCCAACGCCATTTTTCCCTTTCATCATCGTCCCCCTCTTCTTTCTCTATCTCGACATCAGGCAATTTCTTCAAAACCCAAAAAAGAAAATTTCATCCTTCACTGGTCTCTCTCTTCAAAGGTCAGCCAGGCCCCAGCTCTCTCACCTCACCGGCGACAGACACACACACCTCACTCATACACTCTCCTTCTCTCACACATGTTGATAAGCACACATTAGTAGCTAGAAATCTGGAATATAAAGATCAAGATCTAACAAAAAAAAACTCCAAGAGACCTCCCTCAAAAGAAAGACTGCGCACCCCATCCCTTTCTCCTTCTGTTTTCAGTTATGGTAATCAGAAAGAACACCCCACTCCCGTTTTGAGCATCGACTCATCTCTTCGTTTGTTTCTCGTGATTTTTGGTATATCGTTTTGTGTAAAAATGCTGGGATGTTTCTTTGATCGCTGCTTGTTGTGCTGGAATTTGTCCAAGCTGTTCTCCTTAGCTAAGAGCCAAGAGATCTGGGAAATTTAAAGCATTCAGATTCACTTTAATTTTAAGGTATTGTTCGATTCTGATTTTGTAATACAATTTCGGTTAAATGAAGTCGAAATATTTGTGTGCGTCGCTTGTTCCAATTTGAATATGTCATGCCAACTTTTCCTTCCTCTGTTTTTTTTACCTGATAAATTTGAAAAATGTGAAGTTGTTGGTTGAACTAAAACTTTTGTTCTTCGCCGGTTGTGTCACGACCCGAAATCCCACCTTTCAGGCCGTGACTGCGTCTCACGTTGAACTCGCTAGACAAGCCAACGTACACGACATTTGACATCTATAAACAACGTAATAATATTTAAAGCCATTAACCTTCAAGCCTTTACTGGAGTATCCCGAGTCATGAACTTTCAACTTTTACCGAAACATCCCAAATCACTTCAAAAGTTTTACAGCAGAAAGTAATAATATTTCAAACGCATAATGAAACGATAAAGACAACAATATCGCAAAATCCCAAAACCGGGGTGTCACAATCTCACGGACTAGCTATAAGAATACTAAATACAAGTCTGAAAGGAAATACAATATTGTCTTTAGAACTGAAAGAGAAGTAAGACAATAGGACACAATAGCAGAAGAGACTCCAGGGTCCATGAACGCCGGTGGTATACCTTGAAGCTCAATGTGGACTGAAGGTAACTCCCTCAGAGCGGTCCACGGGGTCCGGGAGCGGGATCTGCACANGGATAATACGAGACAAGAGATAAGCAAACAAGTAAGGGATACGGGAGCAGTAAAGGGGAAACAAGTGAAGTGAAGCAGTCTAATTGACAGATAGAGGTAAACAAGGGAGGCAATCTAACACAATAGCCAACGAAGCAAGTAAAAATATCCGAAAAAGTAAACAATGGCACGGCATCACCCTTTGTGCTTTTACTCTCTTCCTCACAATGCAA
>ML264754.1:0-18931 GCA_005239495.1 Nicotiana undulata | reverse complement strand
CCTTATGACCCACCCTTATGACTTCGGCCGATAGTCTTGTCCGTGTCGGTTTTATATATATATGAATATATATGCATTGCATTCATCCGCATTTGCATTGAGTTGGGATCGTACGAGGGTGAGTTGAAAAACAATACAAAGTACTGGGAAGTGAACAATTGAGAATAAAGATAAGACATTTCGGATAATGAGAAAGAGAACAAGTAATATAACTATGAATAGCTTATAAAGGAAGACTATGTTTGAGATCAGTTACTGATGGTTGCTTACATGTTCTTATACTTGATGTACTTTCTCATATGATTTATTGCTCAGCATGTATTTTATTTTATTATGTACTGGACCTTAGTGAGTATGTATTCTACCTCTCGTCACTACTCTTTACGAGTTTAGACGGGATACTCACTGGGTACATATGTGATTATATGTACTCATGATGCACTTTCTTTCTTTTTCTGCACTTGACTGTGCAGGTATTGAGACTGGTTCGTCTGTGTGTCCGTCAGCTGATAGGTACTGATCGCGGCGTCGCTCCACCCGGTGAGCTGTCTTCTTGGCGTTTTCCTTACAGCACCTCTGGAGCCTTCTAGTTTCATTTTGCTCAGTCTTTTGTTCCAAACTGCGGCTTGGATATTTTGTATATGTATTTATGATGTTGTATCTATGTAGCCGCCCGTTGACACTGTGACACTAGTCCTGGCACACACTTGTTGTAGTTATGTTGGTAATTTGGGGTTGTATATATTGGGCCTAGCTGTGGTTCAGCTTGTTTCTACGGCCTTACCCCATATTGTTATTGTATTCCGCACTTTTATTGTTATAGTTGTACGTTGGCTTTCCTAACCTCGCCGTTAGGTGCCATCACGACCTGAACCGGTTTCGGGTCGTGACACTAATTTTTCTGGATGTGGGTATCTAATTTCAGCATCTAATAAAGTTTTACTTACGTAGTAGATAGGTGATTATTTACCTTTCTCTTCTCTTATCAGTACTGCACTTACATCAATTTCTGAAACAGCCAGGTAAACCCCTTCTTTTGGCTTTGAGAGCAGTGGTGGCTTTGATAAATAAATCTTCAAGTTTTTGAGGGGCTGTTGACATTCTTCAATCCATTTGAACTGATTTTGTTTTTTAAGAACTGAAAAGAATTTGAAGCTTTTTTGGGAAGACCTGGAAATAAATCTTCCTAAGGTGGCTATTCTCCCTGTCAATCTTTGAACCTCTTTTTTATTTGTTAAAATATCAGGTATTTCCTCTATAGCTTTTATTTGAGCTGGATTTACCTCTATTCCTCTGTTAGATACAAGGAATCCCAAAAACTTTCCTGATTGTACTCTGAAAGCACATTTTTCCGGATTGAGCTTCATACTATACCTGCGTAAGATATCAAAAGTAGTAGAGAGATGCTAGAGGTGATTTTCCGCTTGTGTTGACTTTACAAGGATATCATCAATATACACTTCCATTGTCTTTCCTAAATGTTCTTGGAACATTTTAGTCAATAACTTTTGGTAAGTGGCTCCTACATTCTTTAAGCCAAAAGGCATGACTTTATAACAATAAGTCCCTCTGTTAGTAATGAAGGAGGTTTTTTCCTCGTATGAGGGATCCATTTTAATCTAATTATAACCAGAGTATGCGTCTAGAAAACTTAATAATTCGTGACCTACGGTAGCATCAATCATCTGATCTATATGTGGCAAAGGAAATGAATCTTTGGGGCATGGTTTATGTAAATCAATATAATCTACACACACCCTCCATTTGCCGTTCTTTTTAGGTACCACCACTGTATTAGCTAGCCAATTAGGATATTTTACCTCTCGTATGGAACCTATGTTCAAGAGTTTTTGAACTTCATCGTCAATCACTTGATTTTTAAACGTTCCTTGCTTTCTTTTCTTTTGTTTGACAGGTACAAATGATGGATCTTCATTCAGTTTATGAGTCATCACTTCTGGTGGAATACCCGTCATATCTGAATGGGACCATGCAAAACAATCCGCGTTAGATTTTAAATAATCGATTAGCATACCGTTTTGCTCAGGGATTAACCTCTCCAGCAGTCTCGTACAAATATAGAACTTTTTCTCGGGTTTTTGTTCAGACAACAGAACAACCTCGAGTTCTTCCATGATTGTTTTGATATGTTCGTCTTCTTCTGGTTAGCGAATGAAGTCTGGTCCAGAATCTATGTCTGCGTGATCTAGCATATTTTTTATGATAATAGGATTTGTCTCGCTGGTATCTTCTCTTGTACCTGTTTGAATATTCATTTCCTTTGTACATGATTGATCAAAGATTTTTTCCATACCTGTTTGGTCATTGGCCTCCGTTTGGAAGACTTCAACATCTCCCGTATCTCTTTTGTTGTGAAGCGCTATTCAGTTTATATTTCTGGAAGTTTGTTGGTCGCCACTAATTTGTCTTACTCCCCATTCTGATGGGAATTTTATTACCTGATGTAAGGTGGATGGGGCTGCTTTCATATCATGAATCCACGGTCTTCCCAAAATGACATTGTAAGCCATCTCTGTATCAATGACTTGAAATTTCGTGTTTTTGACCACTCCTTCAGCATAAGTATTAAGTTCAATCTCTCCTTTGGTTATTACTGTGGAATTATCGAACCCACATATGGCTCGTGCCTTTGGGATCATTTGATTTTCCACTAGCATTTCTTCCACGACTTTTATTAAAATGATATTGTACTGAACTGCCTGGATAAATCAATACTCTTTTAACATTAGTGTCATGAATAAGTAAAGATATTACCAGTGCATCATTATGAGGAAGTATTTGTCCACCAAAGTCTGTATCATTAAAGCTTATTTTTTCTTTATTTGGATCTTCTCGAACCCGTTTTCCATAGATATTTGTGATCGTTGATGCTAATTGACAAACTATTCCATTTACTTCCTCTCTTCCATGTATCACGTTAACAGTTTGCTTCGGAGAGGGAGGCTTTGGAGGCTCCTGCCTGTTCTTCATGTATGCATGTTTACTTTTATCACTAAAGAACTCTGTTAAATAGACCTGTTTTAATAAATGTTCTATTTCACCTTGTAAAAATCTACAATCTGCGGTTCTATGTCCATGATCATTATGGAATTCACACCACTGATCTGGATTTCTCCTATTTGTTTTCGACCGCATCTCTTTGGGCCATTTAACTTTGTCTCCCATATTTCTTAGTATTGAGACAAGTTCAGTAGTACTTACGTTAAAGTTATGGTCCCCAATTCGGGTATTACCTCTGGATCGTTCATCTCGATCTTTCCTGCATCTAGACGAGGATGAGCCTATATCTCTTCCTGACGGTCTAGTATTTTCGAACCTGGGATGTGTGTCACGTCCCGAGGGTCCTAAGTAAGGATCTTACCTATTTTTACCTGATCTTTTCTCTGGTTCTGGACGTCTGGATCTGGAATACTCCTTATCTATCGATCGAGCAATGATATCTTCTTCTATTCTGAGTTTAGTGTTGTACCTGTTGTATACATCGTTCCACGTCGTAGTTGGAAATTCTCTCAAACTTTCCTTAAGCCGTCTCGTGGCTTCTGAGCTTTTATCGTTTAAGCTGCTTGTAAATGCCATGGTTGCCCAATTATCAGGCACCCTGGGTAATTGCATTCTTTCTCGTTGAAACCTATCTACAAACTCACGGAGTAATTACGTGTCTCTTTGCTTTATCTTGAATATGTCTTCCATTCTTTTCTCAACATTTTGTGCACCAGGGTGTTTTTTTTTTAAACGAATCTGCAAGCTCAGCAAAAGAATCAATAGAAGTTTCAGGGAGAAGAGAATACCAGGTTAAGGCTCCTTTTGTGAGTGTTTCCCCAAATTTCTTGACAAGGGCGTTGTTCCGTCATATTTAGGAACATTGGGAATTTTGAATTTCTTGGGTATAGGCAAAGGCGTCGCACTTGGCTTCCAGGGCTGTTGAGAATATTATCAACGTCGATGCCTTTGATAATCGGCGGTACTCTAGGGATTTGCTCGATGCGATCATTTTGTTCTTTCATTTGTTTCTACATGGTTAACAACAAATTTTATAATTCAGAGTTATTAGTCATACCTAGTCTTGTTTCAAGAGATTCATTTGGAGTGTCACCCCTGGCTGAGTTTATTAACCCAGACTGAGGATTTTCCGCGATGATTGTATTATTTGGAGGCGGTGTTAATGGTGTTGGTGGTGCCTGTGGTATTCCTCTTGCAAAGCATGCCCCACATATTCATCAATCATTTGCTTTATCCGATCCTGATCTATCATTTTCTCATTGTTGTTATGATGGTTATCGGATTTTTCCGGGGATGACTCCCTTAAACCGCGTGGGGTTCCTCGAGGAGTTGGAACTGGGGTTCCATTTTCCTGGTGGTTGTTGTCGTCATTGTTGTTGTTGTGTTTGGAATTCGACATAGTTTAAAAGATATCAATTGGAAAATAAACTATGATTATCAGATTTCCGGTAACGGAACCAATTTGTTTAACCAAAGAATTAGATTCCTTGACCAAAGCTATTTAGGATAAACGCGGGCTACTGATAATCAAGAAAGTAATACTATAAATAAAGAAAAATTGAGTAATAAACAATATTGTAGTATGCAAAAGATTAAAGTGGATTGTATTCGAGAATTCAGATGTCCTTATGGAATTTTTTTAACCAAAGAATTAGATTCCTTGACCAAAGCTATATAGGATGAACGCGGGCTACTGATAATCAAGAAAGTAATACGATAAATAAAGAAAAATTGAGTAATAAACAATATTGTAGTATGCAAAAGATTAAAGTGGATTGTATTCGAGAATTCAGATGTCCTTATGGGTTACATTTTTTCCCTTTATATAGGGGTTTCCTAGTATAACGTTTGGTTCCTGTCATGATTGCTCATTAATGGCTAATTATTACATTAATGAGGCGTTTCAAAGGATAACTGTAATGATTGTATAGGAATTATGTAACGTATAAGTCATTAACTGTTGATTCCCGAATCTGCCCGCAGCTTCGTCTGGGTTCACTGTGACCGTATCTCTTCTTTGTCATTAAGTTTCCCGTGGTTGATGAACTCGTGGGTTTATTGACCGTGCCTTTTTGTCTCGTACCTCTTTATAGAATCAAGTCTACCTGTTGCGTTTTCCTTGGTCCACGTAACTAGCTGAGTTGTCAAGAATCTGCTTACGTGTGAGACTCCTTTTTTTACCAATAAATAAGTGCTCCTCCGGTCAGCACTCGGTGAACCATGTATGGACCTTGCCAGATGGGAGAGAACTTCCATTTGGCTTCATCTTGATGTGGAAATATATTCTTTAGCACCAGTTTCCCTTGTGTGAACTGTCTCGGCTTGACTTTCTTGTTGAAGGCTCTGTTTATTCTGTTCTGATAGAGTTGACCATGACAGATTGCATTCATTCTTTTTCCGTCTATGAGGGTAGTTGTTCATAACGGCTCTTTACCCATTCTGCGTCGCTAAGCTCATCCTCTTGTATAATTCTTAGAGATGGAATCTCAACTTCGGCAGGAATAACAGCCTTTGTACCATAAACCATCATATAAGGAGTTGCCCCGGTCGATGTGCGGACTGTGGTGCGATATCCCAATAAGGCGAATGACAACTTCTCATGCCACTACTTGTGCCTTTCTATCATCTTTCTTAGTATCTTCTTGATGTTTTTATTGGCGGCCTCTACAACTTCATTCATTTGAGGTTGATAGGTCGTGGAATTCTTGTGTTTGATCTTGAAAGTTTCACACATGGCTTTCATCAAGTCACTGTTGATATTGGAACCATTGTCTGTGATGATTGACTCAGGAATTCTAAATTGGCACGCAATTCGGTCGCGGACAAAGTCTGCCACGACTTTCTTAGTTACTGCTTTGTAGGAGGCTGCTTCGACCCATTTAGTGAAGTAATCAATGGCCACCAGGATGAACATGTGTCCGTTGGAGGCGGCGGGTTCGATTGGTCCAATAACGTACATGCCCCAGGCAGAGAACAGCCATGGTGAGCTTGTTGCATTGAGCTCGTTTGGAGGTACCTTTATCATATCTGCGTGTATCTGACAGCAGTGGCATTTCCGGACATACTGGATGCAGTCCGTTTCCATAGTCATCCAAAAGTAACCAGCTCAGAGTATCTTCTTTGCTAAGACAAAACCGTTCATATGTGGACCGCAGGTCCCACATTGAATTTCCTCTAGTAGTTTTGATGCTTCTTTTGCGTCGACACGTCTTAATAATCCCAAATCGGGAGTCCTCCTATACATGATTCCTCCGCTATGAAAGAAGTTGTTGGACAGGCTCCGTAGTGTGCGTTTTTGAGTGGGATTCGCAAGCTCTGGGTAATCTCCTTTTGCCAAATACTCCTTGATGTCATGAAACCAAGGACTTTCGTCTGCTTCCTCTTCGACATGGGCACAGTAAGCAGGTTGGTTATGGATCTTCACTAGAATGGGATCAATGAAATTCTTGTCTGGATGCTGAATCATAGATGACAAAGTATCCAATGCATCGGCGAACTCATTCTAGATTCTGGGGACATGCCGAAATTCTATCTTCGTGAACCTCTTTCTCAGTTCCTGTACGTGGTGCAGATACGGTAGTATCTTGGAATTCTTGGTTTCCCATTCTCCTTGTACCTGATGTACCAGTAGGTTTGAATCACCAATTACTAACAACTCTTGAACGTTCATATCAATGGCCATGTTGAGCCCCAGGATGCAGGCCTCTTATTCAGCCATGATGTTGGTGCAGGGGAACCTGAGTTTGGCAGATACTAGATAATGCTGACCGGTTTCTGATATTAGGACTGCTTCAATGCCGACTCCTTTGAAGTTTGCTGCTCCATCGAAGAACATCCTCCAATCGTCATAGGATTCTGCATGTCTTCTCCTATGAATGATACCTCTTCATCAGAAAAATACGTTTTCAGACGTTCGTATTCTCTGTCTACGGGGTTCTCAGATAGGTGGTCTGACAGGGCATGTCCCTTGAATTCTTTCTGAGTCACATAAATAATGTCGTACTCACTCAGCAGATTTTCCACTTGGCCAGCTTGCCAGTGGGCATGGGCTTCTAAAAGATGTACTTCAATGGATCCATTCTCGATATAAGATATATAGTATAGGCGCAGAAATAGTGCCTCAGCTTCTAAGCGACCCAAATCAAAGCGCAGCAGGTGCGTTCCAATAGAGAGTACCTAGCCTCGTATGGAGTGAACTTCTTGCTGAGATAATAAATAGCATGCTCCTTTCTTCTCGTTTCATCATGCTACCCAAGAACACAACCGAAGGCTCCATCTAATACTGCAAAGTAGAGTAACATAGGTCTACCTGGCTTAGGCGGTACTAGGACTGGTGGTGTTGACAAATACTTCTTAATTCTGTTGAAAGCCTTTTGACAATCATCGGTCCACTTAGTTGCGGCGTCCTTCTTCAACATCTTGAAGATCGGCTCACAGATAACTGTAGATTGTGCTATGAATCGGCTAATGTAGTTAAGCCTCCCCAAGAAACTCATCACATTTTTCTTGTTCCTTGGCGGTGGTAGTTCTTGAATGGTTTTGACCTTTGACGGATCCAATTCTATTCCCCGGCGGCTCACAATAAACCCAAGCAACTTCCTAGCAGGAACCCCGAATGCACACTTTGCTAGGTTCAGCTTCAGATTGTATTTTCGCAACCTTTTGAAGAACTTCCTCAAGTCTTCTATGTGATCAGTGGCTTTCTTGGATTTGATAATAACATCATTCACGTATACCTCGATCTCTTTGTGGATTATTTCGTGGAAGATAGTGGCCATAGCCCTCATGTAGGTGGCCCCTGCATTCTTCAGGCCGAATGGCATCATCTTGTAACAGTATACTCCCCACGGTGTAATGAAAGTTGTTTTCTCAGCATCTTCCTCATCCATCCAGATTTGATGATAACCAGCGAAGCAATCCACTAATGATTGTAGTTCATGCCTTGCACAATTGTCAATCATGATGTGTATATTTGGTAAGGGGAAGTCGTATTTTGGACTGGCCCGGTTGAGATCCCGGTAGTCGACACAGACTTTGACCTTCCCATCCTTCTTTGGTACTGGTACAATGTTGGCTAACCATGTTGGGTACTCAACTACCCTGAGAACTTTGGCGTTGATCTGCTTGGTAACTTCTTCCTTGATTTTCAAACTCATGTCTGGTTTGAACTTTCTGAGCTTTTGCTTTACTGGTGGACACATTGGATTGGTTGGCATTTTGTGAGCCACAATAGACGTACTTAGACCAGTCATGTCATCATACGACCAGGCGAATATGTCCTCATACTCTTTTAGAAACTCTGCGTATTCTTTCTTTTCTGATGGTGACAAATGAACGCTGATGCGAGTCTCCTTGAAGTTTTCCGAATCTCCCAGGTTGATAACTTCGGTCTCGTCCAGGTTGGACTTAGGTCTGTTCTCAAAATTCTCAACTTCTTTGACAATCTCGTCAGGTATGTCATCTTCGTTTGAATTGACGTCTGTTTTCTGCGTTGTCTCGTTGCATGTCACAGTCATTGGTTCATCAAGACAAGTAATAGTAATGCTATATAGGTAAAGTAATGAGAGAAAAATGATAGCAATAAATATTGATTCATAAGAAAAATTGAAAATGTTTTTGATAAATTGAATAATTGTTTTGAACATTTGAAGATCTTATTGCAGGAATTAAAATGCGAAAAAGGAAATCATTTTGTAAATAAAAACAATGAATAGTGCTTGTTTTAGCCTTGCTACCCCGAGGCTCGTGGGGCTTTGGTTGTACTGACACTCCAATTCTTGAGGTACGTTCCTCTGCTCACAGCCTGTATGGAAGGGCCTTCCTCCCCCTCCTTCTCGAGAATAACGCAGCAGTCCATATCATTGTCCTCCAGAAACAAGTTCCTTTATTCATGCCTTTGTTCTTGCCTTTGGGAGGACTAGGAAGAGGAGTGGGTGGAGGGCCCCTGGATCTTGTGAGATAAGATGATGATGCCAGAGTGCACAAACTAACCTTTGGGGAGGGGAATAAATAAAAGAAGAAACAAAAACAAAAAGGTAGCCAAGTTAGTGAGGATTATGAAAAAGTATTGCAGTATTTAAACACATAGTGCGAAAATGTAAAGTGCGTCCTAATTTGGGAACCTCTTTTGTGCCCGAGGTAGGCCTAGCGACAAATTGATTTGGAGAACTTAAAATGCTAAATGCCTCATTTTATGATAAGAAAACAGACAAATCCCAAAACGACACTAAATAAATAGGAAGTAAAGGTCACTAATGGCCATTGGCCTTATTACATTGATAAAGAAAAGAAATACATTCCTATCTATTTGGTCCCAGAAAGACCTTCCCCAGACTCGGCATTCTTGCTTTCTCGAACAACTTTCCCAGCTCGCAAAGTCACAGCAATAGGTATGCTCTGGCCAGATGTCCGCTTTCGGTCCCCTCAGCCTTTTGACAGTCTTCGACCCTCTTGAGGAATTTTTCCTCCAGCTCGACTATACCTCATTCCAAGTATCCTAACCTCTTGTTGGTGTTGATAGCCATGTCTTTCCACTCCTCGATCAACTTCTTGTTAGAATCGTGTATTTCACGGTGCTCATCCTCACATTCACGGATTCTTTTTCGCAGCTGGTTGAATTTGACTTGCGCCTCAGCCTTTTCATCTATAACCTGTGGCCTTGAACGTGCCCTTGCTTGCTCAGACCATCCCAATTATCTTCCAACCAACCAGAATATAAAGGGGTGCAACCGGCATGATAACTGTCTGGCTCGATGGTGTCCTTCTCCAGTACAATCTTGCAGTGCCACATGTGTTGGGCTTGGCATTTGTGAGGACTATCATCATTTTGGAAGTCAGCTCGAAGATGGCTCATCTTGTCGACCCTGGGTATGACTTGTTTCCTACCCGCTTGCCTCATAACTCGAAGAGGGGCATAAAGGTATGTTCCTCTTAGACCAATCAGTATCAAGAGCGGTGCATCTCTAGAACGGGCAATGAATTCCTTTGTCGAAAACCACTCGAACATCCATTGGACCTGTTCTTCGGTCAGACTATCAAAGAGCTCAACCCATCCTTTGTCATTCTCAGGCTGAGCGAACATGTCGTGGATGTAATTTATTCGCTTTGGTTGGTGAAAGGCGATGTGGTCATCCCAGACCCTTCGATGAATTTCTTGTCGGTATTCACTCTTTTAGAGATGTTCCATGAGCCAAAGCTGAAGTAGTAGATTGCAGCCTTCGAAGTGTCTCGCTCTTCGTTGACACTTTTCCAAGGCTCGATATATGTATGCAATGATCATGGGCACAATACTGAAGTTTTGCCCACCAATCCCTTCCATTAGTGTTTTGGTTACCATGGCCAGTCTAGTATGGATTCTCTCCTTCTTCATTGGAAACACGATCAAACCCAAGAAGCAAACATGAAGACGAAGACTCTACGATGGATGTGTCCCAAGGACGTGATGGAAAACTCGTCATGGCAGGTACGGTATGATTTGTTGTGACCGTACCTTTCGTACAAATAGTCAAAAGGGATGTACGACTCCTTCAAGCATACCAGTTCTGCATTCTTCTTCAGACCCATCATTTTAAGGAAACCTTTGCCTGTGTGGTTCTAAGGCATTAGCAATCCCGGGGTTTCCCACACTAGGCCAGCCAGTCCTCCCATTTCCTCCAGCAAATGTGTCATTTCTGTGTCCCCAAAGCGGAAAACGGCCCTTTCACAGTCCTAGAATAGGGTAACAGCCTCTATTATCATGTTGTTAGGCTGGATTTCTAGGAGATATGGTAGATTGCCCAAGTATTTTCTGACGAGAGCTTTGTCACTAGAGTGCAGGTCTTCCCACCAACTCAGTAGTCTTGGGTGGATATTGGAGAGCATGTCGAATCTGGGGAATTCGTGCCTCATATTTTTGCAAGGCAAACAAGGTTAGGCCCTTACCCCCACCAGACTCAACTATTTAATATCAAAAATTAGCATGAAGCATTTAGTTCTCCAAATAAATGCACAGAACGTGATGACGTCCGTTTGGGTTTAGGAAACCCAATGGACTTTGGACAAGGCTTTCTTAAAAGCTATCATGCGGACAACACTTTAGCTCGGCTAGGTTTGACCATGATGCATGCAACAGTATAACAGAGTAAGGTTTCTATAAGGTTTTAGACTGGTACCCTTGAGCGGACAACTCAAGGGGGAAAGGCACGGAACCGTCGACTGCACCGTTGATTTACTAGTTTTATCGCAAATAAGCCTTTCCGAATTTAGGGGGTAATAATATAGGAAGAGCGCAACCACTCATCAAGCGTTGCTATAGTATTTGTTTGGCACGAGTGCAGTATGAATGTTGAGCATGATTATGCAATTATACGCATTAGAAGCAGGTTGTCATGTATTTGCACGTTAAGAAAGCGGTAAATACAACAGTTATAATTTGAAGCGGTTACAAGGAAAACAAAGAAACATGTCAGTTTTGTGGAAGTAATAAATACTAGAAAGAGATAAACAATTAATTGCACATAAAAGGGGAGAAAAGGAAAGGGTGCAAATATCAAACAAAGCGTACTCAGACAAATTCACAAAGCGGTTTGTAATGGTAAAAGCCTGTAATCCCCAGCAGATTTGCCATGCTGTCGTGCCCCTTTTTTCCTCACGGTTTATGACATTTGGTTGAGGCAACTCTTTCCTTTTGGGAAAGGGGTTTGAATTTTTGAAGAGTCTCCACCTAACGATTTTAGGGTACGTTAGGGCACCTAAGGGGTTCATCTACAACTACGTTGTTAACCAGAGATAGGGTAAGGGCTTGAAATTATCCTAAGGGGAAGGTGCTAGGCACCCCTCAGGATCCACAAGTGTGGTTCCCGGCCAAACAACTTTTGTGAATTTGTACAGTTTTAGCAAAACAAACAAGTAGGGCTCAAATAATAGGGGATTTAAGTCTAAGTATACAGATGTTTGAAAACAATTAATGAAAAGGTTATATTTTGAAAAGAGGTACAATATAAAAGTAAAGGGTATCATAGGTTTATAATATGGATCACATCAATTCAATACCCGGTATGACACTCCTTAAAGAGGGGCTACACGTGGTATTAGTGCACCGGTCATCATATCCATATTCTACCCTTCCCCCACCCTATGAAGGTAACTAAAGCGCGTGTTGGTCACGAACTCTATTGCATGTTGTTACCCGTCCCTTTCCTATCAGTTCTAGAGGAAATTAGAACTTCTATCCTAAAAGGAGGTTCTAGATAGACCCTCAGGTTTTAAAGGTAAAAACACTAAGGCGACATATAAGAACAAATAGGATTGCAAATAATGGAGAGCATGTGAAATAGATAGAGGCTCAAGTATTCCTCCACATATATTGCACATAAGCAGCATGTCTCATACACAAATTAAGGTCCTGGTTTAGTTCCTAAGCATGGTGTCTAAATGATAATAGCATAATCAGTTTTATTACATAACTCAGAGAGGAAGTCCTAATCAAGCTTGCCTACTGATTTTAACATGATGATAGTTAACATAGTCACACAAAAAGATCTGGTTTTATTCCCTTGTAGTCAATTACCTAAGACTTGCCTAGGTGTAAAATAACATGCAACAGTTATACATATTTGTTAAGGATTCCAGATTATCAATCCTAATAGCATGTGATTCTAATTGTTTACAAAAGACTGATTGCCAGTTTATTAGAACATGGGACGGTTTCAGACATGTGTATTTAATTGAGTGTAGTAAAAGAGCATGATCATATTTCAACATGTCTAATGTAGTATGATAACTTAAACATGGATTTCTAAATGCATACAGAATCACAGCATTATGCACAATTTCAGGAACAACATAGGTGATAGTTTGTCTCGGGTTGAAACAAATTACTATAATTCGTCTCCGCCTACGGATTAGTCAACATATTTTNGTCTCGGGTTGGAACAAATTACTATAATTCGTCCCCGCCTACGGATTAGTCGACATTTTTCACAAATTTTACGAACGGAAGCTCTTATTTTCATATTTATCATTCCTTACCTTAATTCTGAATCTATTTCTTGGAAGAAAATAAGTTTCTTGAAATTTTTCATCTCGAATTGTATTCCCACGAAAGGAATGGTGAAATGTGCATAGGCATGGTAAAACATGATTGCAGCTTTGTTAACATAATTATTCTAAGGAATGCTTTTTAGATTACATTTCAGAATACATGGACAGAATCATATGGTAGCAGCTTTTTTGTTGTTATTATTGATCCAATGAACAGGAGTTCTAAGTGAAGGCAATGAATGATGATATGCTGAAAGTAAAGCAGATGTATGAACCTAAGTGACATGGTATCTAAATGCATGGCATACTTGATATGTTATTCCTAAATATGGTTACTGTTGCGCACATACCAAATCAACATCGGATTCAAGCCTAAGAACTTCTAAACTTCCAAAATTCGCTAACGACGTCGAAACCTACCAAACCACATCTGAATGACCTCAAATTTTGCACACACATCACAAATGACACTACGAACCTACTCCAACTTTATGAATTCCATTCTGACCCCGATACCTAATTTTCCATTGTCAACCAAAATTGCCAAATTTCTAACTTTTACCAATTCAAGCCTAGAACAGAGTCTTAGTTCATAAAATGACCCCTTGGGTCATCACAAAAAAGGACTATTGGATGCTTGATTTCTGTCTTGATGTGTCGTACAATCTCAAGTTATGATCGTGTTGAGGGATCTTTCATGTTGTTTAGTTGTGGGATGAAGTAGATTCTTATATCATGCTGACGAGTTTAGACTCGAGAAGATTAAATGATTGAATGATGGTCGTTCCCATGGTAGAGCGTAGAGGAATGCCAATTTGAGGATAAGTAAGAGGGTTATCTTCTGCGGGGTTGTCTGTGGATATGTGATCCTTATGATGTTATGTGGAGAGTTTCTTTCTACTAGTGGGTTATATGTGTTGCGATTTGCGTTTAGATCAGTCGGGAAGGCCAGATTGACAGTCATGTGGATGAATGCGAGCTTAGCAGATAATTTGAGGTATTTTATGGTTTGTGTTGCATGACCTTATGAAGGATTTAGTTTAATATCAGTGCCAGATTATGGCAACAATACAATATGGGTATAGTGAGTTATCAGATGTTTTGTTCTATGGCTTTGAGCCAAGTGGGGGAGTCTTCCATCAACAATTTGATTGCATAGTTATGTGTTGGTTTTGGTATGAGTCATACTTGTAGATCAGTTATCAATTTGCAAAAGTTGATTTTAAGGATGATTTAAGCAAGAATATTTTTGGATGCATGATGTATTACACCTTATGGGTATATGGATTTCTTTGAAATTGTTTAGGGTAGATGTTCGTGATGGATGTAATGTACTAGAAAAGGGGATTCACTCGGTTGCTTAGGTGTGTGGATTATTTCTTTGGGTGTTGGTGTGCTAATGGAGCACAAGTCATTCAGCTCATTTGAGTGGTGCATTTGAGATCCGAGTGGGGTGATGACTCTCAAGAAGGTTCTAAATATTTCAATATTCATATGTGGCATTTGGAGGATTTTCCCAGATTTGTATATGGCTGAGACCTGATATTTGTGTTGGATGGTGCCGAGATTTGCAGTACTTCTGTATCACTATTGATTCTACATTTTAGCATTTGAGAAGTTAAAGAAATAACTTTAGATTCACATAAGGTCACTTTAGAGTAGGTATCTCGAATGCGATATTTTGAGTGCTTAGAAAGGAATACAATGGCTTTTGGGCTTTAGGGCGACGTGGGTTCATGCTAGGATCTCATGTGGCGGGTTTTAGTTAAGGATCATGGTATTATGGCAAGGAGAAGTGTTAACTTGAATGAAATTCAGAAGAAACTCAGAGGAAATAGGAAACTTGGTACTAGGTGGGATTAGTATGGTAATGGTATGCTCGGTTCTTTTGGTTCTTATGATGTGGTGAGGCTTTACAGGTGCTTTGTGGAAATACTCTTGGGTTTGGAGAACTTTGTGCCTTGGTTGAGTTAGAGGGATGAAGTTTTGTTGTCTTGGTTATGTGGAAATGGGATTCGATGTGTTCTTGATGATTTGTGCCATGACTTGAGATGGATACTATCTACTTATATGAAGAATCTGTTGCGTGTTGTAATTTTTTCTTGGATGGGAGTCAAGTAGTAGGTTTCTGGCCAATTGAGTATGTACTCCTACTTGTGACTCAGAGTTGATAACTGGATTCTTGTATTTTATTTGATGGTATGATAGATGTGGTGCGTCGTATGGGATTGAGGTTTGCACGTACAAGTTGTGGTTTAGTTTCTAAGGGAAGATCATGAGTTTTAGACGACACAGACGATTCTAGATGTTCAGATGAATGCAAGTACTACTTGGTATAACTTGAGAAGGGCGCGCATTTTGGAAGGCGCACTATGTTTTGACTTACGGATGCTTCATTAGTATTATAGTACTCACCTGGTGGGTCGACTGTTGATGTTCAGATTTTTCTATGTGTCATGAGAGAGTTTTGGAAGTATTTCTCGTGGAATGATTGTGTATGAGAGTTTTGTTAGTCATTCGAGTGGTGGAGTTGGGACCGGTTATGGTGATTCATGTGTTCTATGGATTGGGAGACTGGAAGTTCTTAGAAGCAGATTGTTTCGTGGTGGCAGACTGTGAAATTGTGGCCAGTGTTTGCCATATGGTAGTATGTGTTATGGTCAAGTCATTGTGGACTTTTGGAGGGTTATTTATCCATTTGGGGATGACCAAAGTTGATTAGGGAGCCCATTGATATGCTCGATGAGGATGTGTAATCTACAAAGGTCGAAATTGTTGACTCAACATTGTCGCGCCCTTTTTTCCTCGCGGAGATCGGGCTTATGACATTTGGTTGAGGCAGCTCTTTCCTTTTGGTAAAGGGGTTTGCTTTTTTTAAGATTCGCCACCTAACGATTTTGGGGTGCGTTAGGGCACCTAAGGGGTTCATCTACAACTACGTTGTTAACCAGAGATAGGGTAAGGGCTTGAAATTATCCTAAGGGGAAGGTGTTAGGCACCCCTCAGGATCCACAAGTGTGGTTCTCGGCCAAACATCTTTTGTAAATTTGTACAGTTTTAGCAAAACAAACAAGTAGGGTTCAAATAATAGGGTATTTAAGTCTAAGTATACAGAGGTTTGAAAACAATTAATGAAAAGGTTATATTTTGAAAAGAGGTACAATATAAAAGTAAAGGGTATCCTTGTTTTATAATATGGATCACATCAATGCAATACCCGGTATGACACTCCTCAAAAAGGGGCTACACGTGGAATTAGCGCACCGGTCATCATATCTATATTTTACCCTTCCCCCACCCCATGAAGGTAACTAAAGCGCGTGTTGGTCACGAACTCTATTGCATGTTGTTACCCGTCCCTTTCCTAACAGTTCTGGAGGAAATTAGGACTTCTATCCTAAAAGGAGGTTTCTAGGTAGACCCTCAGGTTTTAAAGGTAAAAACACTAAGGCGACATATAAGAACAAATAGGACTGCAAATAAGGGAGAGCATGTGAAACAGATAGAGGCTCAAGTATTCCTCCACATATATTGCACATAAACAACATGTCTCATACACAAATTAAGGTCCAGGTTTAGTTCCTAAGCATGGTGTCTAAATGATAATAGCAGAATCAGTTTTATTACATAACTTAGAGAGGAAGTCCTAATCAAGCTTGCCTACTGATTTTAACATGATGATAGTTAACATAGTCACACAGAAAGATCCTAGGTGTAAAATAACATGCAACCGTTTTACATATTTGTTAAGGATTCCAGATTATCAATCCTACTAGCATGTGATTCTAAGTGTTTACAAAAGATTGATTGCCAGTTTATTAGAACATGGGACTATTTCAGACATGTGTATTTAACTAAGAGTAGTAAGCGAACGTGATCCTATTGCAAGATGTCTAATGCGGCATGATAACTTAAACGTGGATTTTTAAATGCATACAGAATCACAACATTATGCACAATTTCAGGAACAGCATAGGTGATAGTTTGTCTCAGGTTGGAACAAATTACTATAATTCATCCCCGCCTACGGATTAGTCGACATTTTTTACAAATTTTAAGAACGGAAGCTCTTATTTTCATATTTATCATTCCTTACCTTAATTCTAAATCTATTTCTTGGAAGGAAATAATTTTCTTGAAATTTTTCATCTCGAATTGTATTCCCACGAAAGGAATGGTGAAGTGTGCATAGGCATGGTAAAACATGATTGCAGCTTTGTTAACATAATTATTCTAAGGCATGCTTTTTAGATTACATTTCAGAATACATGGACAAGATCATATGGTAGCAGTTTTTTTTTGTTTTGTTATTATTGATCCAATGAACAGGAGTTCTAAGTGAAGGCAATGAATGCTGATATGCTGAAAGTAAAGCAGATGTATGAACCTAAGTGACATGGTATCTAAATGCATTGCATACTTGATATGTTATTCCTAAACATGGTTATTGTTGCGCACATAGAAAGGTAAACCTAGAAACATGATTTCTACCCATACTTATACTATAGCATGCATATCCCCAGCCATTTTTCACTATCCAACCCCAGAATCGTTTTTACAAATAAATATTACAAGCCTCTAAATATAAATTACATAATAAAAAATAGGAAAAGAAGAAGTTAACTATAGGGAGCCTTCCATAATAGGCCCAAGTTTCCAGATCCTCAATGCCATTGATTCACAACCTTTCACATGATCCAGGTGTGTCAAAGTTCCTAAAGGATCTCAAGGGATCCCGGGCAGTGCTCACACCCAGATTCATTGCCAAACTTTGAGTAAGTGCAGTGTGGAAGAGCCAGCCTTAATGTGTCAGAGTTCAGAGGGAGCTCATAAGGGTCCTGTCACAACCCAAAATCCCACCTTCGGGCCATGACTGCGTCTAAGGGTGAACCCGCTAGACAAGCCAACGTTTGAACTAAGCAACACTCATTAATAACTAAACCGAGCAAGCTAACTAGGGCATCGATGGCCCACAATGTGAAGTTTAACAAATAACAAAAATATAGTATAGCATTTTCGAAATAAAACCCATATGGAATTCCCAGAACTGGTGTCACGTACTCACGGACTATCTAAGAGATAACTAAAAACAAAAGGTCTGAAAATAAATACATAGGACTGTCTTTGAAATACAAAGTAAGACAGAGCTGAAAGTGGAAAGTGGAAGGTGACGTCAAGGCCCACGAATGTCTGCGGNTCTGCACAACATAAAGAAGTGCAGGTGTAGCATCAGTACAACCGACCCCATGTACTGAGTAAGTGTCGAGCCTAACCTCGGCGAAGTAGTGACGAGGCTAGGACCAACAACAACATATGTACCTGTACAGTTTCATATAATAACAGGAAAGGTGGCAACAGAAATAAACAAGTAAGACAGATACGGGGAGAACATGGTGGGGTAATAGGGGCAAAAAAATGCTAGCACGGTAGAACAGGGTAATAACTGAAATGTAAAAGTAAAGGCAGGAATTTAACTTTTCAACAGATAATGAACAGCAGAAGGCACGGCATGTCCCCTCGTGCATAGCCTCACAATCACTCGGCACGGAATGTCCCCTCGTACGTATAAAATAACACTCGGCACGGAATGTCCCCTCGTGCATAACTTCATAATCACTCGGCACGGCATGTCCCCTCGTGCATATAAAACAACACTCGGGACGGAATGTCCCCTCGTGCATAACCTCACAATCAC
Source organism: Nicotiana undulata (assembly GCA_005239495.1). NCBI lineage: Eukaryota > Viridiplantae > Streptophyta > Magnoliopsida > Solanales > Solanaceae > Nicotiana > Nicotiana undulata. Next base: position 195 of record ML264754.1, on the reverse strand, counting down.
TCGGCACGGCATGTCCCCTCGTGCATATAAAACAACACTCGGCACGGAATGTCCCCTCGTGCATAAGCTCACAAATAGTCAGCACGGCATGTCCCCTCGTGCGAAAAATAATAAAACAAAGCAACAATAATATGAAAGTCAACATTACGAATTCTCAAGTGCACAGAAATAATCAATACAATTCTATTGTCCCAG
>ML264753.1:1001-13930 GCA_005239495.1 Nicotiana undulata | reverse complement strand
GTGTTCTAAGAGATGGGACTTGCTTTTTAAACTGTTTTCATGCTTAAGGAAACGCTAAAAATAAACAGTTTTTTTTTTTGTTTGGAGAACTTGGAACCTGGAAAACATGCCATTGCCGAAAGAACTAAAGTTAGTAGTTAGTTATGTTACTACGTTTACTGAAGAAAGTAAGTCCAAGACTAAATGAGTGAACTTTAATTTGTAGTAATATTAATTATAGGTTTCTTTTACTTTCGGCTGTTCTTTTTTTTTCATTTCTTTTGTTTACCTTATTAGTGGTTAACTACTTCATGTTTTTTTTAGTAGTAGTTTGTTAATAATAATAATAATAATAATAATAATAATAATAATAATAATAATAATAATAATAATAATAATAATAATAATAATAATAATAATAATAATAATAATAATAATAATAATAATAATAATAATAATAATAATAATAATAATAATAATAATAATAATAATAATAATAATAATAATAATAATAATAATAATAATAATAATAATAATAATAATAATAATAATAATAATAATAATAATAATAATAATAATAATAATAATAATAATAATAATAATAATAATAATAATAATAATAATAATAATAATAATAATAATAATAATAATAATAATAATAATAATAATAATAATAATAATAATAATAATAATAATAATAATAATAATAATAATAATAATAATAATAATAATAATAATAATAATAATAATAATAATTCAAGGCCTTCACATATAACTTTAGACTAATTTAGGAAAATAAACAACTTATAAACACGTTAGAATGCTTTTAGGCCCACTCTTAATTAAATCATCGTGATTATGTATACGTTCACGTGACATAATTATGATTCTCAAAAATAAAACCATGGTACGCAATTGCGCGAGTTTGGGCAAGTTTTCTTAAATAATTTGAGCGCGATAAATTGTGTACACGTACGCGTGACATGATTTTTAGCGAACTAAAATAAAATGAGTACACGTACGCGTGACTCGTATCAGGATAATTTCTTAAAAGCGGTAAAGAAGATAAAACTGCACATAGGTACCAAAAGCAGTAATTAAACAATTTAGGCCAAGTTTAATCATTAAGCGACCGTGCTAGAACCACGGAACTCGGGAGTGCCTAACACCTTCCCCTGGGTTAACAGAATTCCTTACCCGGATTTCTGGTTTGCAGACAATTTCATAGACTTCCTCGGTTTGGAATTTAAAATAAACCGGTGACTTGGGACACCATAAATTATTTCAAGTGGCGACTCTGAATAAATAATTAATCTCATTTCGATTATGTCACTTTAATTGGAAAAACTCCCTTATCCCACCCTGACGGGAAAAAAGGAGGTGTGCCAGGTATTGTTTCACAACCTTTCTCACAATCCGGGTGTGCCAGAGTTCCCTAAGGACATCACGGGATCCCGGGCAGTGCTCACACCCATATTTCATAGCCTAGATAGAGTAAGTGCAGCGTCGAATGGCCAACCTTAGTGTGTCAAAGTTCAGAGGGAGCTCAGGGGTCCCAAAGCAATGCTCACACAAAGGGGGCAGAAATTAAGGGGTGTAAGAGTAGAGTGAGAGTGCTTGATATAGTTTTGAAAACTTTGGGTAAGAAAACAGTTTTGGAACAGGGACTTAGTTGAAATAGTTTTTCATAACAAAATTTTAACTGATGAAAAAAAATTGAAAGAGCATGAACACCAATCTCAAAACCAAAGCAAAATCAGCATCACACAAAGGACCAAGAATAGTCCAACAACCACAAACAGGGGTAATGAGATTTGACGGGCAAATACAGAGCATGTGAGGGTAGGCATGTAGCAGGCAGTACACAGTCAGAATCTCCTAAGGTGGTTCAGGGAGTTGGGGTATATCATAGTACAAGATCATACTAAACATAATATCAGACAACTTAAGGCAATAGAGGATACCCTAAGCAAACCAATGTACAAACATAGACATGGAGGTTCACATAGGAATAAGACAACTTAACATACTAGATGCAACAGAGATTCTAATTACATGTTGAATAGCAGAGCAGTAGATAGAAACATATCAGGAACACAATGAATTGAAATAATAATAGAAACATGTTGGTTTGAGGACTGGAATTCTAATTAGAACATACCAGTAAAGTGAAGAAAGCAGTAACACAAAGCAGGAAATAGGAGATGCACAGTAGTTAACCTTGGCTTGCAGCTGGCTAACTCAAAGTAGTAGCAAATAGCACAGAAGAGAGAATAGAGAACATCAAGCTTTAGTTGTGAGAGAGAGCTATTGAACCAAATTAGTTCGTCTGTTTAATGAGAGAAGAGTATGCAAATATATAGTTTTGCAAGCTGAGTGAAAAGTAAGGTAAAAATCAGAATCAACCAACAATTATGGAACTTAGTATCAAACAGAGTGAAATCAGCACGAGTATCCCCATAATTAAGGGAGTTATTCAAACGGTAAGTAACAAATAAGGGAAGGGGGCCATATATAGCTTAAAGGAATATTCAAACAGTATAAAATCAGCATAGGTATCTCTTAATTGAAGGAGTTAAATTCAAACGGTCAGTAGGCAAATAACAAATAATGAAAGTTCCCATGCATATAACATAACCCAGTACAAGTATGCAATTGAGGCTAGGTTCATCAGATTATAATTAAGGAAATAGGGATCAATTATCAGTAAATTAACCATGTAACAAGGTAAGAAATAAGCTAAAGGTCAGAAATTAGTAAGAATATCCTATAGGAAATCAGTAAGGTTTTCAAATCACAAGGAATCAGGGATTCAAATAATAAATCAGGAACCCTAACAAAGTAAAATTGCAGAGAATCAGGGATTCGAATAGGAATAACATCAATTAAAGGAGATTAACATGAATCGAATAAATAACAGGTAAGAAGTCAGAAACCCTAGTAGTGAAATCATACGAAACTAGGGATTCATATGAATTACAGAGTGAACAGTGAGATAAACGGGAAAGCAAGAAAAATCAAAGACATAGATGAATAACATAAGTTAAAATATCAGTGAATCATAAAGCTCATGAAGCGCAAACACATATGCAAACATATTATCAAAGACAAAGCAGGAACTTAGGGTTAGGATTAAAAATTAGGGATTTCAACACAACAACTCAGATAAGGTAAAGAAACTTAAATAAATCGTTAAAACGCAGTAGAGACCTTAGGATAATACTAAAAAGTCATAAAAATCGTTTGAAAAGGGGTCATGAAACCCTAGTCTGAAAACGAAGAGCCATTTTAGAGAAAATCAGAGAATCATTGAGGAAAACGACGAAATAGCTCAAAACATACACATATCTATCATAGATCTAAAAGAATCGGAAAGTTTTTAAGAGCTAGGGTTTCGAATAGAACCTAGAAAAGATAAGAAAACCTCAAAACATTACTGGTTTTAGTCCAAAAGTCATAGATCTTACTCGAACGGACGGAGATGGCCGAAAAATGGCATGAAAGGCCATAGGGGGAGTTGGACCTCTCCAGGTTCACCTGAGGACCTCGGGGTAGGGTCAAACCGGCGTGGGGTGAAGTAGAGGTTAGGAGATGATGAGAGGTCATGGCTTCCGGCGAGGGAGGTGGCCGGAGAAGGTGGACAGGGTCCATCGGAGAGGGGGGAGATGAGAAGGTTCTAGAGAGAACCATAGATAGAGAGAGGGAGATAGAGAGACCGGTTGAGAGAGAATGGGAACCGTGGAATGAAATGGGGGGTAGTCATTAGGGGAGTTAAATTAGGAAGGGGCTGATCTGGGCCGTTGATTTGAAATAATCAACGGCTCAGATTGACTAGGGGAGTTGGGTCGGGTGTCTTTAGAGATTGGGCTTGGGTATTGGGCTAGATTAATTGGGTTAGGACCAGTTTGATTTAGGCTAGAATTTAAATAAAGAGTGGCTATTTGTTAAATACCCATTAAAAATCGATAAATAATTAATAAAAGTAGCTGATAATTATATAAAATAATTTAAGGCTAAATAGGTGAAATTAAGGTAATTAACTAGTATTTAAAATATATAATGACTGATTATTGAATTAAAATAGCATAAAATATATAATCGGGCTATAATTGCAAAGTTATTGCAATTATAGCCAAATAATACCAAATTGGCTAATTTATGAAATAACTAAATCCTAATAGGATTAAAAATAATGTATTGAGCTAAAAAATATTTTGAAATTATTTGTAATGCAATTTATGAGTAACTATTGGATATAAAAGTACTGAATAAATTAGAAATAAATTGATAAAAATATGAAAAAATACCAATGCGATTTTTGAGGAAAAATTGGGTATCAACACAGGGCATGATATGTGGATCACTAAGAAGATGACAACTGGAGTGTTACAATTAAAAGATGCACGAGCTACAAGAGGTACAAACAAATCACTCAGAAATGAAAGGATGTAGTTGCTCGAACCGTAATTGTTCAATGAAGAGTCTCGGACGGAGTAAATCGAGACAGTAAAAAGGGAAGATTCACGAACCTCCAATTAAAGAGGAAGAAGAATCGGAATCGTTACAGAATCTTTATGAACAATTACGATTGTCAATTATAACGGTTCATTAATGTCATTAATTCTCATAATGATCCAGACATAAAAGGAAGGAAACATTATATTTGTAAACCCCTATACAAGGGAAGAGAATTTCACTTGTAAGGACACGTTCTGTTATTGTTGGAATATAATTACTTTCTTTTGCTTTCACTCAATTACTTCTATATTTTCTAAATGGATAATATAGTTCTTGTCCATATTTAACCCGTTTTTAAAAAATTCATTATCCAACCCATTTTTAATGGATAATATGGGTAGTTAATCGTTTTTTTAAAACTATTTTGCCACCCCTGCTCATGCTCATAACTATGGAAAGCAAGAAAAGTGGACGAAATGATTTACCTTTAGTTAAAATCCTTTAAGTGGAATTAGTTGCTATAATATTTGCCATATAACATATACAATATTTAATTTATAAATCTGTAAATAGCAAATCCTTGATGGATTGTCACTTGTACAAATGATTTAGTAAGGAAATCCCGTGCTTCGCATGAGCCCAATACACTATACTAATATTTGCACGAAATTATCAGGAGTTTTGTGGGTTCCAACATCAAATTTAAAAGGAGTTTGTTTCATGGAGTAAATTCTTTTTTGTACTTTTATATATGACAAAATAAATTTTCACTTGCAATAACAAGTTATTTAGGACAGTTCTGCACAGATATTCAGATAACACAAACTTCTGTTAAAAAATTAACCGTCGTTGTTTTTCTTTTTCAGGCCAAGTTGTACTCTAGTTTTGTCTAACCACAGTTATTTACACAAAAAAGAACTCTACATCATTTTAATACAATTTTAATTTATAAAATGTTAGAAGTGTGCTTTAAAATTCTAGGAGTTTAAAATTATTTTTAACGGGATCAAAATATAAATGGTGGAATTAAATAAGGAATTTTTACATTCCTATACATTATAGGTAACTATATTACCCTCCCTACTCAAGTTTTATTATAATTACATTTTAAAATACCCAATTACCATTTATGTACATTTTAAGGGAATTAATGGTATTAATTAGTGTCCTAATTAACTCTACCGTATATTCCCACTTCCCCCACGTTTCTCTCTCCACATCTCACCCCACGTATCTTGCACCAAAGAGTATCAATTCCACCATTGACAACCATTAAAAGCTTTGAAGCTTTGAATTCGAATTTGGGTTTTCAAAAAACATTATTTATTTGAATTTGGCGTTGTTGCAAAGAATTGGGTATTCTCTCTATGTCTCTCTCTATCTCTCACTCTCTAATTTCAGTAATGTAAAGCAAAGAAAAAGAGACCAACAATTTCACCATTGACAACCATTAAAAAGCTTTGAAGCTTTGAATTCGAATTTGGGTTTTCAAAAACCATTGTTTGTTTGGATTGGGTGTTGTTGCAAACAATTGGAAATATAGTATGGAGTTTATATCTCAATTTTGAGGGTGTTTTGGTGAAGATTAGACTTGATTTTGGCTGAATTTCAGATTGAAACTCGAAGAAGACGTGATATGCACTATATTTACGAAATTGTAGAAAAATTATAGAAATAATGTAAGAAAATTGTAGATAAGTTGTAGATAAATTGTCTAATATATAATTAGTTGTATGAAATTTGTTTTTACTATGTATAAATCAGATACAAAATATATAAAAGACATATTGTATAAATTTGTATTTAAGTTGTATTTTATTGTAGTTATATTTAACTTGATAGAAATAATGTGTGAAAGTTGTAGATAAGTTGTATAATATATAATTAGTCGTATGAAATTTATTTTTACTGTGTATAAATCAAATACAAAATATACAAAAGACATAAAAATTATATAAAAATTATATTTAAGTGATATGATATTGTTGTTGTATATAACTGGTTAGAAACAATGTATGAAAGTTGTAGATAAAGGAAAATTGAGATGGCTATAAATGATACAAGGTTAAAACTCAACACTAATTTTGAAAGGAAAATATTGTGAATATCTGGTAAATGATTATGTGGTCTAACTCTTACATTTCTACATGTGGTGTTTGTTTTAACATATTTTTAAAAATATTCTGGAATCATTTTCTGATTTTTTTGGTAAAAAAAAAAATTTTGTTTTTTTGAAAGGCTCCCAAATGAATATTTTTTTTGAAAAAATCTTCTTCAAATATCTGAAGATATTTTTCTTTAAACTTATTTGTACACTAAAGAATAATTGCTACTGAAGAATAAATAACGACTAGATTTCCTAGGTTTCCTTGATATAATTTTTTTGTTCATCCGAAATAAATATTGTGATTTGGTAACTTATACACCTAATGAATCTAACAGTGATTACGTGAATTAAGGTGAAAGAAAAATAAAAGAAAGAAGAGGAGAAAAAAACAAAAAGGGTGTAATCAACTCCTTTGATTGAAGGCACAAATAATGGATTTGGGAGCCTTTTAAGATGAACTGTATATATTTTGTAACCAAAATGTGTTTAGGTCAGGTAAATACCAAAACATGTACATTTTTCGTAATAAGGTTTCAAATAGTGTATATGAATGATTGGTGGGTAAATCTTCCTCTTAGAACATGATTGGTGGGCCTGTTTAATATGTTTGGGCTGTTGGGCCTCACAATCTGTATTCTCAAGGAAGAAAGTAGAAATGACATAAGGTAGCCACTCTAAAGGGATGAATGTTGTTTAAGAATTGGCTAGTGAGTCCTCAATTTTAATTATTCAGTATAAACTTTCGAGATAAAAATATCTTGAATTATCCTGAAGTTAAGAATTTTAGTTTAAAATTTCAGGACAAAATAAATACCGGCTAATCTCTAAATAGCATCTGTGAAAATGGCTATTTGTGCACTTTCCCTCAAGGAAAGGCTCAATTTGTTCTCTATTTTTAGTTTTTTTTTTTTTTTTGTGTGTGTGTGTAGCCTGCTGAACATTATTTTTTTTTGGCCCTATCTTTGAAAAATAACCACCGTCCCGGGGTTTCAAAAATCAACATCCACAAATGAAGCTTCAGGATTCAGGATAGTGGCTATATTTCAATTATAGAGGCTTAAAAGTGGCTATAAAATATTAATTAATAAAAATACATTTCAGTTGCAAATATTTGGAATTCAACCAAGGAGTTTTCACGGAAAAATTAGATTGTATTAGATAATTTTTATTTTATATATATTTACTATATCTTGAATCCTTTTAATTTTTTATATTTTTAAATTTTTTATATTTTAATATATTCTTAGTAAAAATCTTGCCTTCGCCATTAACTGTGAACTATGTAATAGCTCTTTCGCCTAAATCACTCTATCTTTGTTGTAAGCTAATGTCAGTCAAGTCTTATGATAATTCATGTATTATATTCTCTTTTTAGCTATTTCTTCTTGTTCTTCCACTTCACATTTTTCATAAGAACATTTATTGAGTAAGTCGGTCTATCAAAATTTATAATAGGTAAAGAATAAAAAAAATTATCTCCTATAGCAAAGGTATACACCCAATTTATTATAAACTAAAATTATTTTAAAATATTATTTTTTATAGCTAGCTTTTTATATTTTATAGCAAAATAAGTATTTATGGTATATACTATCATTGAGACATGAAATAAGACATGAAATATGCTATTTATGTTTTTCTCTCTATTTTAGACAGCTGGATATACTTATTTTTAAGGTGATTCCCGTTATTGTATTCATGAATACATGACGCGAATACATATAAATACATGCGCGTACAACTGGACTACCTTGATTTTAGGCGCTTTTTATTGTTGTATTAATGAATACAACAACACGAATACATGTGAATACATGCAAGTATAGACTTCCCTGATTTTAGGCATTTTTTGTTGTTGTATTCATGAATACATTGCGCGAATACATGTGAATACATGCGCGTATAACTGGACTATCCTGATTTTTAGGCGCTTTTTGCTGCTGTATTCATGAATACAACGGCAAAAAATACATCGAATACACTACTATAACAATTGAATAGTAGCTATAGGAAGTAATTATGTATATGGTAGCTATAAAAAGTTAATAGCCACTAACAATAATGATTTTTGAAAATTCCTCTAAAAGATATTGCCTACACTTTTATTTCCGTATAAATTTGAACCATAAAACTTAAAATAAATCCCAAATTTAATTTTTTTTTTACCATGGACCATCTAATTCATTAAGTATTTTCTTTATTAAATCTCTCTACAATAAATAAATAGTACGGACGAATTTTCAAGTTTCTTTTTCTTTCTTCTTCTTTTCTTAATGTTTAGGCGTCGGTATTTGACTTTGACTTTTTCATGTCAAAAGGTGCCACGCACTACCGTGTATCCTGCTAATATTGGTCGTACTACTTGAGAATAATATTTAAAAAAATTAAAAGTCAAGAAAATAATCATGTTATTTTTCATATAAAACTTCACTTCCCCTCCAAGTTTCCACTTTCAAATGTCACCGACGCCATTGAATTTCAATTCCCCACCACCATTTTCTCAACTGTTGTTCTAGACAATTCACATTCATATTTTTTAATCAACTACGGGTTCAATCGAAATCAATCTCTGTCACGAATTATGTATATTTGTGAAAAAACTATTGAATTTAACAAATATTATATTTTTAAAAAGACATCTTGGTGCACAAAGGAGTTAATTTTTCCATGGTGATTGAACTTTTAGCTTTGTTACTCAAAAGTCTTTTTTTTTTTTTACGTAAAAATGATTTAACTTTGTGTCCATTACACAAAAGTCATTTTTCTTTCTTTTATTACAAAAATTATTTTACTTTGCTCTAGTTATCACAAAAGTCACATTTTTACGTGAAAATATATTATGCCCTTGATATTATATAAACCTTCATTTTTATGTAATACCTTCTATATTATATATTTTTAACTATGTATTTTATTTATAAATAAAATAACTTAATATTATTTTATTTATTATTTTTATAATATATTCGTATATTTAGTTTTTTCTTAACGTTAATTTTCCGTGTTCACGCTGGATTCGAAGTAGGGCCATACCTAAGGGCGTAATGAGACATCCTACCTTAATATAAGTTTAGTGGTGACTTTCACTGCTCGAACACATGACATATAAATCACGTGACCTACCCTAATACAACTTTACTGTTGCTCTAAGGTTACTGTTCAAAATATTATATTTTGAATGCTATAATTTTAAAAGTACAATACGTACAAAAATAAAAGTTTTAAATGCTAATCCATTAAGGTTAAATCTTGAATTTGTCTATGGTACTACCTAAACCAAACCCCACACCAACTTCCTCCAAGTCAAAGTCAAAGGAAAATGATGATTTAAAAGAATGTTAATTTAATTAATTGTATGTTAAGGAATGACATATATATGTATAGTAAAAGAAATGATATAATTCTTATTGGATTTGAAACACTGTTTGAGTAGACAGTTTCTGTTCTCACGAAAAAATTAATGTCTAAATTTTAATAAAGAAAAATTTAAAAATTAAACATCAAGTCGTTGACACGAAGAGTATTTGTGTGTGAATTTATTGATCATTTTCCAACAAAAGTGGCATAGACCAACTATGACCATTTATAAAATCCACCAAATGCTTCCACTTTGTGTCTTTTCTATCACTTTTTACACAAAGATTCATAAAATCAACATCCCTCAACAATATATAAAATCTACAAAGTATTATAACCACCTTGTTTTTCTGTCACTTTTTACACAACATTAAACATTATATTCTCAACTCAACAATGGTGAATATATTTCATTTTATCTTCTTTCTTCTCCTTGTTACCTCTTCAAGACTCCAGGCAATCCGGCAGCCGGCGCAAGTTTCCGGCACGCCGGCGGCAAGAAAAGTACAAGTTTTTCTACCTTTGGCTAGTGCTCCGGCTGCTCAAGATTTTGAGTCTTCTAAGAGGAGAACTCCTACTGGATCAAATCCTTTGCATAACAAGAAAAGATAGACGATAGTGTCCGGATTAGCTTGCACGTATCTTGATTTTTCCATGGGGTATATGTTATTTTCTACCAGCAGAAGTGCCGAATAATCTGTTTATCAAGACTTAGACAGATAAGAAGGAATTACCTAGCATTTTTTTTTAATTATGACAAAGGCTAGCTTATACTTGTGAGTTGTTTGTTTGAAAGGTTTTTCTGAATTCAAGGTATATATAGAAATGTAAGTTTCATTCTTTAATCAATTAGTATATGTTTGTTAATTTGGAATATGGCTATTGGTAATTCACAACAACAACAACAACAAAAAATCAATCACCAACCGCAATTTTGTAGCTAGCTTAATCGTAGATTTATATTTTCTTGTATATTCATAGTGTTTCACTTATTAGTGTAATTTACTGTCAGTTATGCTCAATATATAATGATCAGTTATCTTTCTAAAGAAGAATTAACCTAAATAGCTGCCCACCAAACTGCTAAAATTAAAAATATAGCCACTGAAAGTATAATATATGAATAATTTATGTATTATATATATATAATTATGTATAATCTATGTATATGACTAGAAAAAGTAAACAGTGCATATGACGGGCTATTTAGTACTCTATGTGATATATTTCAGCAGTATAGTGCAGAAAATTTTGATTTGATAATTATATACATTTCTCTATGATGACATATGTTTCTTGCAATTATAGCAATTTAATTACTTCAAAATAAATATGTAGTAGTTCTATGCCAAACTTGGTTGATAATGGACATTTTGGCAAGAAACCAAAAACAAAATGAATATTTTGTTTTTTTGAAAGAGTTAAGACAAGCTTTTACTCGTCTCTCTCTCAGTACATTTGCATTATAAGACTTTGGAATTTAATTTATTGAAGTTCTCTGGTACTTAATTCTAAAAATACAATAAGTTGCTGCTTCATTTTAGATCAAGATGGTACCTAAAATGACAAAGAAAATTTACAAAATGATAAGTACTCTTTTTTAAATTTTAATCCCACTTTTACACTACTACTACAACAACAACAACAAACCCAGTATGGTCTCAATAGGTGGGGTCTGGGGAGGGTAGTCTGTACGCAGACCTTACCCCTACCTGATGCAGGTAGATGGGCTGTTACCAATAGACCCTCGGCTCAAGAAGAGTAAGAAGAAGGGGAAAGCAAGAAAGGAAGAGGAAAGAAAAGGGAGAGATAAAGGATAAGTGGTACCAAATAATAGCAACAGGGTAAGAAGAGGGGGAAAACAAGAAAGGAAGAAAGAAGGAAGAGAAGGAAAAGGGAGAGATAAAGGATAAGTAGTACCAAATAATAGCAACAGGGAATACAATACCCGAGGCGAACAAAACCACGTAACGCAACAAAAATCTAAGAATATGAAGGGACATGTGTGCTACTAAGACTATCGGTGAGCCACTAAAAACTACCCACTAACCTTCTACCTTAATCCTCGACCTCCACACCCTCATATCAAGAGTCATGTCCTTAGTGAGCCAAATCTTGTCTAATCACCTCTCCCTAGCACTTCTTAGGCCTACCTCGACCTCTTCTCAAACTCGCCACGGCCAACCTCTCACACCTCCTAACAGGAGCATCAATGCTTCTTCTCTTAACATGTCCGTACTATCTCAACCCCGACTCTCGCATCTTGTCCTCCACGGAAGCTACTCCCACTCTGTCCCGGATAGCTTCATTCTTAATCTTATCTCTCCTGGTACACCCACACATCCATCTCAACATCGTCATCTCTGCTACTTTCATCTTCTGCACGTGGGAGTTCTTGATTGGCCAATACTTAGCCCCATACAACATAGTCGGTCGAACCACCACTCTAGAAAACTTACCCTTAAGTCTTGGCGGCACATTCTTATCATATAAAACACTGGAAGCGAACCAATCTGCTCTGATGCGATGTGTGACATCTTCGTCAATCTCCCAGTTACCTTGTATAATAGACCCTAGATACTTAAAACTCGCTCTCTTGGAGATAACTTGAGCATCAAGCTTTACCTCTATGTCTGCCTCATGGGTCCCGTCACTGCATTTGCACTCCAAGTATTCTGTTTTGGTTCTACTCAATTTGAAACCTTTAGACTCCATGGTCTGTCTCCAAACCTCCAACCTCACGTTAACTGCGCTTCGCATTTCGTCAATCAACATTATATCATCGACAAATAGCATGCACCAAGGCAACTCCCCTTGGATGTGTCGCGATAGTACATTCATCGCCAAGGAAAATAAAAACGGGATAAGAGTCGATCCTTGGTGCAACCCCATCACCCCAGGGAAATGCTCCGAGTCACCAACCACAGTCCTCACCCGAGTCTTAGCATCATCGTACATATCCTTAATCACCCTAATGTACGCTACCGGAACGCCGCTAGCCTCCAAACACCTCCACAGGACCCCCCCC
>ML264751.1:14438-31617 GCA_005239495.1 Nicotiana undulata | reverse complement strand
TTCCTCCTCTAGAGATGCCTTTCTTCCTCATGAGAATGTTTTTGAATTCTTTGGTGATCATGGCCATCTCATCATCCTCCAGATCTTCTCCCTTTGTGATCCTTAGTGCTATACTTCTTCCTTCTTTGGGGCATCCATAAGCAGTAAGGTTGCCAATCAACTCATCTAGTCTAAGGGTTGCCATATTTTTGGATTCCTGGATGGCAGTTATCTTGCTTTCCCAGGAGATAGGCAGAACCCTTGTCAAAATCTTCTCAACCTTGTCTTCTTCAAGGATGACTCTTCCAAGAGACTTGAGTTCATTAGTCAAGGTTGTGAACCTTGTGTACATCTCCTGAATTGTTTCTCCTTCCTTCATAGTGAAGTTTTCATACTGAGAGTATAGCAATGTACCTCTAGACCTCTTCACTTGAGTTGTTCCTTCATGAGCCACTTGTAGAGTATCCCAGATTTCCTTGGCAGTGGTTCAACCTTGGATTCTGTTGTATACATCTGGGCCTAGTCCACACACTAGCCACTTCTTGGCCTTGGCATTCTTCTCCCATTTCTTCAGATCCTCAATTGTGCAGTCAGCCCTAGTCTTAGGAATATCTACTCCTTCAGCAGTTTTCTTAATTGTTGCAAGTGGTCCATGAGTGACTATGTCCCAGAGTTCATATTACTCTCCAATAAAGCGATCCTTCATTCTATTCTTCCACCAAGAATAGTACTGGCCATTGAAGAGTGGTGGCCTTGCAGTTGATTGACCTTCCGAGTTCCCAGGTGGTGCACTCATCTTGATTTTTTACTAGGTGTTAGCCTCTTCAAGGATAACCTGCTCTGATACCAATTGATGTTTTAGACTTCAATACTACACAATATTATAAGTTAATTGTGCAGTACCCAATTTTCGAGTGCTGTCTAATAAGAAGAACCTGGTTCTTCTTAGTCTACTACTTACTACAGTTTGCGGAATAATTAAGCAGTAATAGTAAAGACACAGGGATTTTTACGTGGAAAACACCTGGCTCAAAAGGTGAAAAAACCACGACCTACTCCTCAGTAGGATTTGCTCAAACTCTTCACTAAAACTCTGAGCCAAAACGGACTTACAAAATAAACTCTTTTGTAATCCTAGGACTAACTCTAATCCTCTTTGTATCAACTAGCCTCTAGCTAATTTCTACAGATTTCAAGCTAACTCTAACTTGAACAATGTGTACCTATTACAATTGCTTCTATGAAAGCTGAAAAGATACAATATTAAAACTCCTACTACAATCAACTAGACTCAATACACAAACAATGGAACTGTTTCTTCTAGTTGAACTGTAGCCTTTGAACCGCACAACGATTCTTCTTGCAAAATATCTCTAGGACTTTTGCTTCAGATATTGATTCACTTTAGTACTTGTGCGTCACCTCTTTCAGCAGTAATACATTGAGTATTTATAGAGTTCATTTGTTGAGTACATGATTCAATTCTGATCTAACTCTTCCTGGGTAGACGAGTTTGATTGTAACTCAACTTCCTTTCTCTACTTCTGTCCTAGCTGAAATCAAATTCTGTCATCTTTATCAGTTTGCAACCTTTTCGTATTAGAAGACATTCTCCTAGTTCTTTGATACTCATCAACCACTTATGTCTCCTATGCAAGTATGATTCTTGTGCCAACTGTTCCGTTCAGATGTGTATGCTATGATGGACCTGGTTCAACTTGTCATCTTTTGTCAATCTTCAAACCCCATTCAGTGACATGGGCCAACAGGTATTAAGGAGATAGACACACCGCAATTCTTAGCTTTATCTCTTGCAAAAATCTCAGGCCTTATACCTTTCAAGCCAAAATTGATATAACGCATGACCCCACAATCTATTCCTTGACAGTGGACTTCTCCACTTGTCACGAAGTCATAGGTCACCATGCCTGATAATCCACAATGTTAAATTTCACAGCTCATAGAATTCAACCCCGTTGCTTCCAACTTATTCCCATATTCTGAAATATTTCATAGCAGCGGTCAAGAAAATCATGTGGGTCCTCAAAAGATGTACCACTTAAATGGAGTGGAAATAGTTTGGTAAACTTGTCCGACCTCACTATAAGGACTAGTGCATCCTGTAACACTGGATTTACTATAAATCCTTACGGAATCTGAATTAGTCCAACATGTACCGACTGCGCTAGAACCTCTGCGTTTAGATCCATTTGAGACTTTACAATAGGTGTTGATGTTCGAGCTTTAGTGTGAGCTCTGCTTCTGTCTATTTCCCTAATCGTAGCTGTCATTGGGGCTTCGTCTCTTGTCCGGTTGCAAACGCTTTACACGTTGTCGAGATTTGTGAGAGGACAAGAATAGACAAGTTCAACCATCAATGGTAGAATAATTTCGCACGATAGAGTAGAATAGAAGTGAGATTGTTCCTAACTCAATAGCCTCTGAGAGATAAGTACAGACGTCTCTGTACCGATCCTTCAGACTCTACTAAGCTTGTTCGTGGATTGTGGGACCTAAGTAAACCTAGTGCTCTGATACCAACTTGTCACGGCCCAAATTCCCAACCTTAGGGATCGTGATGGCGCCTAACACCACACTTGCTAGGCAAGCTAATGTTAGAAATCGATTAACAAATTTTCTTAATTAATTACTTAAGCATCAATAAATAAATTCTGAATGAACTTAATTAGAATAATTTTCGACAACAATAAAACAGAATAATAATAATGACCGATTAAATAGAACGAACCACGAACTAATTATAATAATAACTCTAAGACTAACCCAGGGTCTGGTGTCACGATCCACGAACTACTAAAGAATACTACAAATAATGACTGAAAGAAATAGTGTAATTATTCTAAATAATATAAAATAGTGTATGTAAAAATAAGACAAGACTCTCGGAATCTGCAAACGCCGAAAGATTTACCTCGTGTCTCCAGACGAATACGGTGGACGTCCTGGAACCCTCTACTGCTGACTAGTACCTGGATCTGTGCAAAAGAGCACAGAGTGTAGTATCACTACAACCGACCCCATGTACTGAGTAAGTGTCGAGCCTAACCTCAGCGAAGTAGTGACGAGGCTAAATCAGGGCTTCAACAATATAATCGATAACAACAATAAATAACAAAGCCAGAAAGAAGTCTAAACAAATAGATAAATAAGTGCTACAACAAAGTAAAATAACTCAGTTATAACCAATTCTCAAATAACTCTTCAAAGTTCCAAACTTTAACTTTGAATAAAATAGTGCTAAAATATTTAGAGAGTAGTAAAATAGACATTTTTATCTTTTCAAAACTTTTATTCTCTTTTTCTTTAAAAATCAGTAAAATATAAATGTCCTCCCTTATCGCTCCTTGTTGCGGAGTGCAACCCGCTCCCACTTGTCCTCCCTTATTGCTCCTCCCTAAAATATCACCCTTATTACTCTTGTTGCGGCGTGCAACCCGATCCCACATGTCCACCCTTATCACTCCTTGTTGCGGCGTGCAACCAGCTCCCACCAGACATATCATATTAATTTATTCAAAATTTCACAATTCAGGCCAAGCCTTTCACAATACTTTTGTCTCCACAATTATAAATAATAAACTGCATTTTTCTCATAACTTCATCAATAACCTCTCAACCATAAAACCTACAGGAACATCAAAATATATATACCTTTATTTCATAAAAGCAATACCAAACCTCAAACCTCTCAACCATGTTCATATCACAAGAGAACCAGCTCAAACAACCAATACTCTTTTCAAATAGTCACAACAATAACTAACAATAATTCAACAAGGCCAAATAACAATAATGAACATATAACAATTAAGACAATGATCAAATAGGTGGGGAACGGGAAAGGGGATCATGTTTAACAAATAATTTGGGTGATGCATAGGTACTCGTCACCACACCTATACACCACACCCATGCATTTCACATAGCAAACCAGTGGGGAGTCCTATTCCCTCAAGCCAAAGTAAGACCAAACATTTACCTCAATTCTGCAGGCCACTCACTGCTCAATTATTGATTTTTCTTTTGAATTCACCTCTAACTTGCTCGAATCTAGTCAAAATTAACTTAATATCATTAACTAATGCTAAAGGAACTAGCTTTATTGAAAACTATAATTTTTTCTTAGTTTTCTCAACAAAAAAAAAGTGAAAACCCGACCCCGGGCCCGCTTGGTCTAAACTTGGGGTTCGGACCAAATTACGTTTACATATTCACCCACGAACCCAAATATGCTACTAATTTTGAAATCCGACCTTAATTTGATATAAAAATTTAATTTTTACAAAACTCTCTAATTCTACCCAAATCCTAGATTTTTACCATGAAAATTCTTTGTTTTTGCTTTAAAAGTGATGCAAAATAGTAAGGAATTGAAAGAACAAGGTTTGGAATTGATTATCTATGAATTGGGGATGAAGATTGTTGAAGAAAACTCGTTTTTAGGGCTGGAACCTCGAAAAATTGGAGAAGAAAGGGTTCTGCCCGGTTTTAATTCGAAATTCAATAGCTGGGCTGGGCCCCTATGTGATCGCATTAAATGGGCGGCGATCGCACAGGGTATGGGGGACTTGAGCAGTGCGATCGCAGGGTGAGGTGTGCGTTCGCACAGGGTAGGGGAGGTTGGTTACTACGATCGCGGGAAGATCTGTGTGGTCGCACAGTACAATTCTGGGGGGCCCTAAGCGTGCACTATGCGATCGCGGATAGGGCCATGCGATCGCACAGTTTAAATTCCTGGCGCACCAGCAATGAAAAAAAACCAGCAGTTCATTTAAGGCGAAAAAATCCCCGTGGCCTATCCGAAACTCACCCGAGCCCTCGGGGCTCTAAACAAATCATGCACGTAAGTCTAAAAAATCATACGGACTTGCTCGTGCAATAAAATCATGAAAATAACATGTAAATCTATGAATTAAACCTCAAAACTCATCATTTTCAACAAAAACTCTTAAAGTTCTTAGTTTCTCAATCGGATGTCCGAATCACGTCAAACAAACTCCGTTTTTTATCAAATTTCACAGTTAACTTGTAAAGATCATAACAAAGTTGTACGGGGATCCGGAACCAAAATACGGACCCGATACCAATGATATTTAGCAATATTTCTTTTCTTTAATTCTCAAACATTTCAGCAAAATAATTTCTTTCAAAACATGATTTCTAAGGCTTGGGACCTAGGAATTCATTTTCGGACATACGCCTGAGTCCCATATTTTACTGCGGACCTCTCGGGATCGTCGGAACACGGATCCGGATCCGTTACTCAAAATATTGACCAAAGTCAACTTTTATCAAGTTTAAATTCTAAAAATCACAATTCCTCATATTTTCACATAAAAGCTTTCCGGTTTCACGCCCGGATTGCGCATGCAAATTGAGGTATTTAATTTTAGTCTTTTTACGGCTATTAAGCATGGAACAGAGTCTAATTTTATAAAATGACCCCTTGGGTCATCACAATAGCTCTCTTCTCATCCCAAAACATAGTGGCGGCCTCAATCAATGCGTTATTTGGCGTAATGTCCAATAAAGAGGGTAGATTCTCGAGGACCCTTGTCACATGGTTCTTGTCACTAGGTTAGAGGTTTTTCCACCAATCAAGCAGCAAAGGTGGGATTTTTTGAACCATTCTGAACATGGGGACTTTGTGCCCTGCAAAACAAATAGAGTTAGCCCCTTTCCCCTTCCAGATTTGACCATTTACACATTAATGATCAGTA
The DNA here is from genome assembly GCA_005239495.1 of Nicotiana undulata. NCBI lineage: Eukaryota > Viridiplantae > Streptophyta > Magnoliopsida > Solanales > Solanaceae > Nicotiana > Nicotiana undulata. The sequence continues at coordinate 25,897 of ML264751.1, read as the reverse complement.
TATCGACATGTTTTCTCCAAATAATGCACATATCATGATGGTGTCCATTGGGACTATGGAAATCCCGGCGGACTTTGGACAAGGCTTGCCTTAGAAGGTTATCATGCGGACAGCGTTCTAGCACATACTAGGTTTGGACATGATGCATGCATAGTTAATATTAGACTGGGGTTTCTAGAAGAGTCTAAGTCGGTACCCTCATGCGGACAGCTTGAGAGGGAACGGCACGGAACCATCGACTGCACCGCTGATCGACTAGTTTTACCGCAAATAAGCGTTTCTAAATTTAAAGGGTGATTTCGAAATAGTGCGGACACTGATCAAGCGTCACTATGGTATTAATTGGGCACGAGTGGAATATGATGTGGAGCATGCTTTATGCAAAGATAAATAACAAATTGTCAATTATTTTTCATTATGAAAACAATAAATGTAGTATTAAAATGAAACGTAAAAGACATAAAAAAATTAAAAAAAATAAGAAGACGTTAGTTCGTGTAATATGGGCATTGTAATAAAGTAATCGAGGGAGTAAGGGTGGAAAGAGGCATGATGTAGCAGTTTTAAAAATGACTTGGAGCAAAGAAATACGACTAGGAAAAGTAACACGCATGTTATAGCCAATTTGAGCAAAGAAGGGAAGGGATTTGCATATTAATACGAATTCAAATAAAGGGAGGATAAGGGAGGGACGTGCATGCAGCAATAAAAGGAAAACAGGGTTGGGATGTTCATGTGGCAGCAAAATAAAGAAAAGGAAGCACGTTTATCAAAGAAGATGAATTCATATAAACCAAATTTGCTATGGTAAGAGCCTAAATATCTCCAGCAGAGTCGCCATGCTGTCACGCCCCTTTTTCTCATGAAATCGGATTTCGAAATGTGACAACTCTTTTAAGGAAGCATTAAAAGAGGAGAGTTGCCACCTAATGGTTTAAGGTGCGTTAGGGCACCTATAGCATATGACTCGGGTTTGACTAGTTTGCATCACCAAAGATCGGGTAAGGGCTCGAAATTATCTCGAAGAGAAGGTGATAGGCACTCTTCGAGGTCCACAATTGTGGCTCCCGACCGAACTTGAATTATATGAATTAGCTAGATAAACAAAGACAGAGAAAGCAAGAAGTTTGAGAAAAATTAAAAGTCTTTGAGTGAATACAAACACTTGATTCAAATATAAAAAGGGATTAGGATGGGGGGTCCTAAGATGTTTAGCCTAAAGGATCACCACGTGCAACATAAATAATACTTCGTAACTCCCTCAAGATGGGGTGTTATTCGTATTATTCAGCGAGCACAGACTATTATCTCCTGCTACCCAATTACTATCTTTAAGTTATTACCTAAAGCACACTAGTTCAATTATAATTCGTGCCTTATGCACGCACTACCCGTCCCATACCTATGGTCCAGGTGGCATTGGACCTCTATTTTGGGTGGTTCTAGACTTTACTCAGGCTGCTTAGAATGTCAAAACTAGGCGGCATCTTGGAAGGCTCAAGTTAGCCTCCGCAACGAATGCACGCAAACAAACTTCTACGTTAGGCGTTAGACAGTTTCACAATTGAGGAAGATTGAAGTCATTAAGCCCTATAGATATGATTTCTAAACTAGAGTATCTGGTACTGCTGAGTTGTTTATTGATATTATAGATTATAAGTTAATAAACCTATAGGCATGATCTCTAAGTGGTTTACGCAGTAAGGGACAATAAAAACTATTGGAAATGCTTAGAATTATCCATGTTTTCTAGTAGTGGTGTGGCTAAGCAATAAACAGCATTTGAAGAGTTCAGCATCAGCACTTTAGAGCGAGTAGTATTTCCCTATAGGCAGTATTTCTAAAGATTGGCGATTGGAGCAGATTTTTATATTTAGCTCCTATACGCATGTTTTCTAGGTGAATAGTATGGTGAAATAGCGAATTGAATAATTAAAATCCTATAGACATGATATCTAATGAACATGGTGTAGTTATGCAAATTGAAGGGCAGTTATTGGCGTTTATTTCCTATAGGCATGTTGTCTGGCGACACATAGTTGTAGACATGGGAATAAATAGAGCACTTATGCTTTGATAGCATACAAGGTGTGTGAGTGTGTGATTTCCCTAATGACATGATTTCTAATAGTGAGCGTTGAAATTTGAATGACATATATAGCAGGTTGGATAGCAAATAGATCATATGAATCATGTAGGCATGCTTTATACCCTTTTCATGCAAACATTAGAATATACCCATTTCCTAATTTCACTAACACCCAATTGTTTATTATAGAATTATTACAGACCTAATAATGAATGTAATTACAAAATGTTGCAAGCAATAACAGTAGGCCCATAGCATACCCAAAAGAGATACCTAGTATTTCCAGGCCTTCAACTAAACTCTTTCTTCACTAATTAGCATACTTAGATCCCAACAGGGAACTATATCCATCCACACAACCCAGAAGTCGTAGAGAAACTCAAAACAAACCAAACAGTCATAGATTTACCATATGACCCAAACTTAAACAAATCAATTTGCAGATTCAGTAGTCATAAGGAGGACAGAACTGAGTGTCAAAGATAGAGCAGGTCTTAGTGGTAAAGAGAATGGCTAAAGAACCTCAAGTCCTAGTGTGTCAGAGTTTACAAAGGTCTCAAATGGACCCCGAGCAGTGCTCACACTAGAAAGGTCAATAGAGCGGGTCTTAGTGGCCTTGGTTTTCAAGAGTGATAGATTCAGAATAATGTAGGTAACAAAAGGGAGTGAGAGAACTACGATTGAGGGACAAAGTCTGAAGAGACATACTTGTATTTTAAAAGCATGCATAGCAAGGTTGTCTAAACACAGAACATGTTAATTAAGAGGGTCAGCAAGACTTAGAAGCAGGTTCAACACTTAGCAAGAAGTAACATGTTGGCAGAAACACATTGAGAATTAAAGAAGAGTCAAGTTTCCTGGGATTTCAAGATTAACATACAAAGGTGGGTAATACCACACAAGTATGGGTAGAGTACCAGTTTAAAGAGTCTAGAGCCTAAGAATACCAATTATTTTAAGTATCCATCACAATGTCAAAGGACAGACATGCTAACAGTATCAAACATGGTAGGGAAACACAAGTTGAAATAGCTACTCTAAAGGTTTTGAACAATTACTAAGGATATAGAATTGAGCAAACAAAGACATGTTGAGTGACATAATAGCAGGGGAGCAGTCCATAATTAATAGTGAAGGTCTTAACACATGTTATAACATAATTACAAATATAAGGCATTTATTATTGAGGTGCAGAACAAAGTAGGAAAGCATACTCATTCCTCGCAACAAATATGAACATTCAGGCACCAATACATTAACTAAACGAACTTAAAAGAGTCCAAATCATTCAAATTAGGCATAAACATGTCCCAAAACTGGTAGCATTATGTAAAATAAAGTGCTAGGAGAGGTTCATATTGCAAAACAAGTTCAATGCTAACAAGGTTGCACATAGAGGAGCCCGGAAACACACTAAGTCATGAAAATTTTAGAGTTGTAAATATGCAGAACATAAGCACAAAAGAATGAAATCGTAAAGCCAAGAGACTTACCAGTTAAATAGAGAATGAGAAAGGACAAATTCCACAGTAGTTCTGAATATCAAAGAGGAATCATCCAGAATCTTAGTGCATCAGAATTCCTAAGGGCTTCAAATGAACTCCGGGCAGTACTTGCACCAAGAAAAGGTTAAAAATCGAATCCTGGTGGCTTTGGCTTTTAGCCGGCCAAGAATCAAAATATAGAACAAGAGAATGAAAGAACAAAGAGCAATAACTTCAATTTTTTAGTGAAATATAACGATTCAAGGTTTGTCCTAAATGGGAATGGGGAGGGGTTTATATAGTAGTAGAAATTGAAAGAACAAATATGGAAAATAATTAATTAAGCACAAATACGGAAAGAGAATATCACGGAAAATCGAAATCAGTAAAGGAGACGGAGAGTCTCAAACCCTAATTGGGTTCAATCGTCTGAAACTCGAACCAAGAGTGTAAGTCGCTCTTTGTTGAGCGTATATAGACGGAATAACACCCAATATCAAAGCTTCGAACCATTTTAGTCCGATCTCGGAAGTGATGCTTGCCAAACTTAGGCAAGCACCTAAGTAACACCATAAATGAACGACCAATAGTGAGAGAAGATTAATAAAGTAAGTATATCATAGGTATATCCCATCTCCATATTGGAATCGAAGAGGAACTGGGGTGTGACGGCTAGGACTCGCAAAAGAGAAAGGGGTGGAGAGTATTTTAGGGTGGCTGGGCAGAGTGAATGTGAGGGTTAGGGTTAGGGGTGGATAATAAATAGAGGGGTTTAATCGTGGGTCGTTGATCTTAGAAATCAACGGCCAGGATTTTAAAAGAAGGCGGGGCGGGTCGGTTTAAGTGGGTTCCGTCCGGGTTGTCACAGGGGTCATTTGGTTTGGGATATGGTTATTGGGCCAAGGGCTTTGGGGTGTCCAGGCTGCCTATTTGATTCGAAGAAAAGTCCTGGTTTGGACCAGGTATTTAAAAAAATAAAGAAATTAAGGAAAAAGTTGATTAACAAACTAGCTAAATAAGTATTAAAAATATTATTTAAGCAAATAAGTACTTTAAAATAATAGATGAATGTTGTAAACATGTAAAAAGTTGTTTTAACTCTAAATAAAATAATAAATACAATTAATTGCAAAGTGTAGGCTATTATTGCAAAAATATATATTTAGCATAAAAATGCAAATGTAATTATAGAATATGAAGTAAAATATTATAAAATATACATGTGGGTATAAATAATAAATTTGGATTATTAAGTCATCACAAAATAATTTGAACGGATAATTACTGGATATTTATATAATAAAAATGTAAAAAGAAATTAATTTAGAGCTTTAAAAATTATGAATAATTATAGAAAATGCTTGTATAGGGTTTTAAACCAAATAATGATGCAAATATGCTATTTGAAAGTACATATACGTATTTTAAAAGTATGAGGGAAAAATTGGGTATCAACAGGCGGGGGTAGGAGCCTTCGCCCTTCTCAAAGCTCTCTGACCTAATTGTAAAAGAAGAAGTTAAGCCAACCCCGGGAAAAAAAAGGAAAAGAAGACAACATAAAGGCCGAAGCAACAGAAATTCAAAATAAACGACTCATCAGTCACGGAGGGCTTGCGCCCAAACTTCTTGTGGAATGCTGACCATTCACGGATCCCCACCGTATGCGGCAACACCTGACTTACCCAGTCATGAATGTCTGCAACCAACGAAGGGGGATATTTCTCGGTTGCACAAAGAAAAAGAGGAACGATTAAGCTGCCACCAAAATAAGCAAAGTAAATAATCAGTAGAAGTACTTACGGGCAAATTTCCATACTGCAGGAAACCCATTAGGATTGGCCACCACGTCCTCGGTCTTGATATAGAAAACGTTGTACCAAAATTGACGATTTTCCTTATTAACCATCTTCACCACCAATCCTTTGCTTCCACGGTGGTGAAGGTGTAACAACGTACCCCTATGGAAACTTGCGCGATAAGGTGCAGTAGATGGCGAATAAAAATTCTGTGGTTGGCCAATTCCATGTACTTTATCAACATAAGGAAGAGCTTGTAAATGTAAGGGAAGAGCTAAGCCGGGAAGACGCTGTAATAGCTGCAGAATTCTTCTGCCAACGGAGGAAGAGGAAGAGAATAGCCCACGTAGAACGGATATGTGTAGAACGCGCAATATCCAGGGCGATGAATCTATACCACGTCATGACCGGCCGGGATCAGGTCGATGTGAGTCGGGATGTTGAACTTGGCTCTAAACTCAGCGAGGGAAGATGCGTCCATTTCAGATTCCACAGGCTCAGGCTCGTCTGCCGGCAGTTTTGAGAAGTATGGCCTGGCTTTGTCATTACGAGGAATTATTTCCTCAACAATGGGGAAGCTTTCGTCCTAAGCAACAATGACAGCCCCATCGTCCTGAGGAGGCATTCTCACTACCAGTGGGATTGGGTCAGAAGCCCCTTCAGAGCTAGAAGATGCATTAACCATTTTCAGTTGCTTATAAGTGCAGAAAGTACAAACACGAGGGACATAGGAGTAGCAGAAATCGCTAAAGCTAGAAAGGGAAACAAGGGTGCGAAAGTTAAAGCAACGGGAGCAAGAATACAAGACCATGTGAAGGGTCTCCAATCCCTATTTATAAAGAACCAAGCACCCTAATCGAGAGAATCAAGCGTCGATGCACAAATTTTGAAATGGCAGGGGCGCGAAAAGCGATGCAAGAAGAAGAAGAAAAAGAAGGTTCAAATGCCAGAAAACACAAAAGATCATGTGAAGGGTCTCCAATCCCTATTTATAAAGAACCAAGCACCCTAATCGAGAGAATAAACCGTCGATGCACAAATTTTGAAATGGCAGGGGCACGGAAAGCTATGCAACGCATCGGGAAAACGTGTAATAATGACGCTTGATGTTGTTGCGTCAGTCTGAACCAACGTCATGATAAGTTCTGGCCCAAAAAGCGACATGTTATCACTTTGATCGTGATCATTACTACAAGATCTACCCACCTGAATTTCTCGACTGCAACTAGCGAAGTTCGCTCACCGAGGTCGGCCGAAAGACAACCTCGATAAGCGGAGGGACTAATTGTATGGGTTAAAATCTGACTGAGGAAATTCACCACGAAGAGGTGATTATCATGAGTAATTTGGCCGAGGTCGAACAGTGATTAACGGAACTTATCATCGAGCAGTTAACAATGGCCAAGGTCGAGTATCACGAGCAGCACTAATGGCTAGTCTTGTGCTAGGATCTTTAGAGGGAATATTTCACTGAATATTCTCTGTACTTGTACTTATAGGGTTCTTTGGGGAATTGTCCCATATAAATAGAATGGGAAATAAGGCAAAAGGCATGTAATATTCTATGTGATAAGAACTCTCTTGAAAAGAAAACTCTCTATATAAATACAAAGAACACCTTTCTAAGGAGATTTGTCTTTTTGGATTATTCCTTGTCATTTTCACCAGTTTCGAGAAGTATTCAATTACTCTCATAGATACTTGTCATTCATCATTGTCAGAAAGAGGAATCATCCACCTCATCTAATCTTAGGTGAATCTTCCTCTTTATTTACATTTAGTACCATTTATTTCTATTTAACATTTGATACGTCTAGCTCATTATTGCAATCGAAATATTTAATACATAGTGCATTAAATCTGTCTCAAAACTATTTCACATCACCACATTGCTTATCATAGATCTGAAGTTATTATCTTTAACTAGGATTAAACTCTCAAATAATCAATTAATTAGTTTAATCAAAGATCCCATTTTTGGTCAAACAAAACTATGTTAGTCAAAACCTACATTTTGAGTTTCAGGTACTAGAAAACATATTAATTTTCTTGTTAAATGGTGGTATTTGTGTAACAGGACCAGCTTGGCACACACCAATTATTTTACCATTTTTCATTGGTATATATAAGCACTCGATAATTTTGTCCATTAATATTAGGCATATGAAAAAAATAAAAATAATCGCCTAGGTTTTTGTTTATGTAGGTATTTGAGCACGGTTGCTTGTGGTTATCAGAAAATAGAACTTATGATTACTGGGTTTTTTTTGGGATAAAGAAAATTGTTTACTCTAAAAACGAATAACAATTGAATTTAAACGTGGTTTTAAGAATACATGTTATAACTTGGCACAAACTCGAAAAAACTCGAAATCCCATATATAACACACAAAAAGAACAAAGTAGTCATACCTTAGTCAGAAGATGGAAAACCCTAGCTTGTCATACTCAAAGATGGAAACCCTAGACTGCCTGTTTAGGAAGAAGAAGAGGGAAGGAAGAAGATGATATAAGGAATAGGGAAAGGGGTGGGGAACGTCTGTTTGTCTGGGGCGATACAACATAGGTGATTAGGTTTGGGTCTTTTAGAATTAGGGGTGGGTCGGGTCAGGTCGGTAGATTTAGGTCGGGTTTGGTATTGGATAATTAAAAAGAAAAATAAAATACTGGTTCCGTCTAATAAGGGCATGGATGCGCAACTATTGGACGGTTTGGACATATTTGGGCCAAACTAATAACGACGGGCATATTTGTCCTATTTTGCATAGTTCATAGGCATATTTGGACCTTTTCCGTTATTTCAAAGCAGAATGTATCAGTGAGGGAGGTGAGAGCCATCTACCTAATATTGTTCCAGATGAGGCCTAATATTGTATAGCAGCACCTAATCTTGATCATTAGATACATCCCCCAAAGATCCCAAATCTAAAGCCACATAGCAATTCCTGGCGTTCATCAATTATCTAAATAAATTGTCCTATATATGTAAAGTTTGTCGATTCTGGTCTCCTTTCCGCATCACCCATCTCATCTATAACTTCAACATTAAACTCAGGTAACTTATGACCTAGAAACTTACATGCTTCAAAACTTACTGAACCAAAGGGATCGCATAGTCTCCAGCTTTGCAGGATTGGCCAACAAAGCCTCGTCGCCAAAGGGGCAGTCTCTGATCTCCAACCAACTTACTGTGGCTTTGAAAAGAGAGAACGTAGTGGAGGCCTGGATTGTTATTCCCGGCAAAAGTTATGTAAAGCATCCCCAATGTACTCAAACATACAATCGACACAATTGCCCCAAAACCATCATCAAGTGGTTAAGTAATCAAAAGTTTGAGGCTTGATTATTCACAAACGAAATCGGATCATAGTTCCTTGCAATAGTAACAAAGCGAGAGGGGGCGAATCAAATCGATAATAGATTTCTCAACATGTAATATACCCAGCTCGCGCTACGGGACTATTTTGAAATCCACTAGAAAGATATCAAAATGCAAAAGATAACAGAGAAATTGGCGAAAATCACTACTCTTCTTTTTTCCAATTCTTGACCACACAAAATAGAAAATCTAACAAATCATACAAATGGATTGGTGTGTGTTCTAGCGATGTCCACATCCCAATTGCTCCCCCTCCATTATTTCATATCGCCCCGATTCAATTCCTACTTCTTGGCCTAATGAGCATATTCGTTAAGTTCGGCTTTCTAGTGACCATCTTTGCATGTCTCGACTCCACAGTCTTAGAGCCCCCTTACTTGAACCTCTTCATCATCACCAAATTCTTTTGCAAGTATTTCCTTATCATTATCAATGCCTCGATTCGATCATCAATGAATCGAAAGAAAACTTAGTCTCATCCAAGTGAACATCTCGTGAGATAAAATACCTTTTTGTTTCTAAATCATATACTACTTCTTATCCTTTCTTCCCACAAAAATACACCTACGACTTCTACTCGAAAAGTTGTCACCTGTCCTCCCTAAATTATGTGCATAAACACATGTATCCAAATACTTGAAGATTCCCATACATAGGCACTCTACCATATAAAAGCTCATAAGGGGGTTTTCATCCAAAGTTAAGGACGTAGTTCGATGAACCAAATGGCATACCGTCATATAAATTCCCTCCAAAACTCTATACGTAACCCGTGCTACATTCAATATGTGATGATGTTTTCTTTCCACGCTTATTGAATTGTCTTTTTATCGTAGCAAAATATTTCTTCACAGTTTGGCTACTTCTTCCTTATCAATCAATAAAAAAATCTACACAACACGCGAATAATCATCTTCAATAATAAAGAATGTGATGCACCTCAAGACGAAGTCATTCGATTAGGTCCCCATAAATTATAATGAATTGATTCACAAATGCTAGAAACTCTAAAATTACTCAAAGAAATTTTCTCTCTCTTTTGTTTTGTCCGATGACACACATCACAGCTCTTATACAGAACGTCAATTAAATCTATAACAAAAATTGATTTGGTCACATGTAGAGAAGGATGTCCCAAATGCTTGTACCAAAGATCCAACAAGACAACACCAACTATCTTCGGCGCACTGTGATGACCCAAAAGGTCATCTTATGTAAATAATTATGATTGTATTTTGAGGCCCCAAAAGCCTCCGTTAATCTCACCTCGATGTGCGTGCGCAGCCCGAGTGCGTAGCCGGGAAGCCTTTATGTGGAAACTTGTTAAATAGTTGAATTTATGAGAATTTATTTAATAAAGTTGACTTTGGTCAACATTTTTAGTAAACGGACCCGGACCCGTAATCTGGCGGTCCCGAAAGGTTCGTACGAAAATATGGGACTTGGGCGTATACCCGGAATCGAATTCCGAGGACCCAAGTCCGAGAAATGAATTTTTAAAGAAAATTATTTTTTGAAAAATAATAAAGGCTATGAAAATGAACCTCGATGTAAAACCTGTGTTATCGGGCCCGTGTTATGGTTTCAGAGCCCGGAACAGGTTAAATATGTGTTAGTTAAGTTATCTGTGAAATTTGGTAAGGAACGCACTTGATTTGACAGGTTTCGGATCAAAAATGGGAAATTGAGAGTTAAAGAAGTTTTGAGGATTTTCATAGAATTTGAAATTTGGTTTGGAACGTGATTTCATGTTATCCAGGTCCGAATGTGATTTCGAGATCGGGAATGGTTGCGTTATTTCATTTATGACTTGTCCGCAAAATTTGATGTCATTCCAAGTCTTATAGGTCGGTCCGGCGCATGTTTATAGAAATCAAGAACTTGAAGTTTCTTAAGTTATGGTTTTAGGGGTTTTTGGGGTGTGATTTTGAGATTTAGTGTTGTTTTGGGTGTTCCGAAGGCTCGAGCGAGTCCGTATTATGATTTGAGACTTGTTGGTATTTTTGGACGGGGGCTCGAGCGGTCCCAGCCTCGCAGGGGCGCATCTTCCGCAGGTGCGGACCATTTTCCGCAGGAGCGGGACCGCAGGTGCGAACCCAGCTCCCCCGGCCATTTCCTCGCAAGTGCGGTCCCAAGGTCGCAGGTGCGGAAACCCCTGTAGGCAGACTGTTTATAAAGTGCAAAACTCGGGTTTCCTTCATTTCCTTCATACCAAAAACCCATTAGAGACTTGTGAGATTGGGAGGAGCACACCATGACCTAGCTACTGTTAAGGTAAGTTAATTCCTTCCAAAAACTAGTTTCATGCATGAATAATTAATGGGATTACCTACTAAATTAATGGAAAAATCAAGAATTTGGTAGAAAATTAAGGCTCTTGAGAAATTGGCGTATTGTCCGTTTAATGCTAGGAATTCAAGTAGAAACTTCATATTAATAATCCTTAGGCTATGGGTGAGTGATTCCTCCGAGAATTTTCGGGATTCGAGCATGCGGGCCTGGGGTCGAAATTTTAGTATTTTTGGAAGAATAGTAGAAAATGTATAATTAGGCCTTGGAATTGGTTATTGAGTAATTATTGATGTTAATAAAATCCATTATGTCTAGATATTATCCATTCGGAGTTGGATTCGAGAGGAAAGGCTGTGATCGAGGCTTGACTTGCATTTTGGAGCCGAGGTAAGTGTTTGGCCTAACCTTAGCTTGAGGGA
>ML264751.1:0-14001 GCA_005239495.1 Nicotiana undulata | reverse complement strand
GTATAGAGTCTTATTTGCTATGTGTAATTCATGTCCAACATATAGGCGGGGTGACGAGTGCCTATATGTTGCGGTCAAGCATGCCCGTGAGTCAATTGTGATGAATCGTACCGTGTTCTTAATATTCCCTATACTGTGAGTAATTGGTGGTTTAGAAGTGATACCTTGATGTTGTTTCATGACCTGGAGATTTATTGTGTTGTTTTTTTCAGTTGAGGATTTTACTGTTGAAATTATATTTCTAATGCAAGGTTGGTTATAGTTGAGTCCCTTGCCGGGAAGATAGTATTTTATTGAGTATCTCCATACACTTGAGACTTCATATGGTTGATTTTCACATTATATTGTTGATCGTTTAATTATCTATCGCACGAGGGGACATGACGTGCTGATTGTTATTATTTCGCACACGAGGGGACATGTCGTGTTGATCGTTTATTATTTATCGCACGAGGGGACATGTCGTAATGATTGTTATTATTTATCGCACGAGGGGACATGCCGTGTTGATCATTTATTATTTATTGCACGAGGGGACATGTCGTGCTGATTGTTATTATTTATCGCACGAGGGGACATGCCGTGTTGATCATTTATTATTTATTGCACGAGGGGACATGTCGTGCTGATTGTTATTATTTATCGCACGAGGGGACATGCTGTGTTGATCGTTTATTATTTATCGCACGAGGGGACATGCCGTGCTATTGTTATTATTTATCGAGCGAGGGGACATGCCGTGTTGATCGTTTATTATTTATCGCACGAGGGGACATGCCGTGCTATTGTTATTATTTATCGAGCGAGGGGACATGCCGTGTTGATCGTTTATTATTTATCGCACGAGGGGACATGCCGTGCTGATTGTTAATTATTTATCACACGAGGGGACATGCCGTGTTGATCGTTGACTATTTATTGCACGAGGGACATTCCGTGCCAAGTGATTGCGAGATTACGCACGAGGGGACATGCCGTGCTTCTTTGTTGTTCATTATCTGTTCTGAGTCGTTAAATTCCTGCTTTTACTTGTTACAATTCAGTTATTACCCTGTTCTATTGTGCTAGCATTATGTTGCCCCTTTTACCCCCAGCATGTTCTCCCCGTATCTGTTTTACTTGCTTATCTCTGTCGATATTTTCCTGTTATTATATAGAATTGCACAGGTACATATATTGTTGTCGGTCCAAGCCTCGTCACTACTTCGCCGAGGTTAGGTTCAGCACTTACTCAGTACATGGGGTCGGTTGTACTGATGCTACACATGCATTTCTTTATGTTGTGGAGACTACGCAGCTGGACCCGGTGGTCACTGACGGTTGGAGCATTTAATCAGTTCATACATGAGACATCGAGGTAGACCCGCAGACGTTCGTGGGCCTTGGCGTCACCTTCTACCCTTCACTTTCAGCTCTGTCTTATTTTATAGTTTCAAAGATAGTCATATGTACTTATTTCAGACCCTTGTATTTAGTAATCTCTTAGACAGTTCGTGCGTATGTGACACCAGTTCTGGGTCATATTTATGGGTTTTACTTCGAAGCTTGCTATATTATTTTTTTGTAATTTTGTTAACTTTCAAATTGTTAATTATAGATGCCCTTGTCATCATGTTCATTTTAGTTGTTAATGAGTTTAATTAGTTCAAACGTTGGCTTGTCTAGCGGGTTCAACGTTAGACGCAGTCATGGCCCGAAGATGGGATTTCGGGGCGTGACAAGTTGGTATCAGAGCCCTGAGTTGCTTAGGTCTCACAGCTCACGGACAAACTTGGTAGAGTCTGAGGGATCGGTACGGAGACGTCTATACTTATTCCCCAGAGGCTGCAAAGTTAGGAATAACTTCATATCTTTCATTCTCTGTCGTGCCATTTGGCTTCTAAATACTAATTGAGCTTCTATTATAGTCTCTCGCAAATGGCGAGGACGCGTGCTTCCTCATCGACCGACCAGCAGCTTGATCCTCCTATTGTAGCTCCCATAAGGGGCCGAGGCCAGGGCCGTGCTAGAGGCCGAGGCAGGGGCAGGGTTCAGCCCAGAGCAGCAGCCCCAGTAGAGGACCCACAGGTAGACTTTGCCGGTGAGGTTCCTACTCAGACAGTCCCAGTTGGACCAGCTCAAGTCCCAAAGGGGTTCATTGCTACCCCGGTGCTTCAGGACGCTCTAGTCCGCTTGGTGGGACTTATGGAGCGCGTGGCTCGGGCCGGTTTTCTTCCTACTACACCAGCTGGTTCTCAGGATGGGGGAGGGACCCAAACTTCTGTTATTCATACCCCCAAAGCAGGTTGCCACTCAGTTTCAGACTCCAGCACCTCAGACGGCTAGAGTAGCTCAGCCGGGTATTGTGGCACCGGCAGCCGAGGGTGCAGCTATGTCAGCAGATGCCCTATGGAGACTAGATCGATTTACCAAGTTATTCACTACTACATTTGTTGGTGCACCATCAGAGGATCCGCAGGATTATTTAGACAGCTGTTATGAGGTTCTTCGGAACATGGGCGTTGTGGAGTCCAATGGAGTTGACTTTGCTACTTTTTGGTTGTCTGGCGTAGCCAAGACTTGGTGGAGAGACTATTGCCTGACCAGACCAGCTAGGTCTGCACCTTTGACTTGGGCTCAGTTCTTCGAGTTATTCTTGGGGAAGTTTCTTCCCATTACTCAGCGATAGGATCTTCGCATGCAGTTTGAGGCCCTCCACAGGGATCTATGTCTGTCACTCAGTACGAGACCAGGTTCATCACTCTAGCCAGGCAGGCACTTATGATAATTCCCACTGATCGAGAGAGGGTTCGGAGATTTATTGAGGCTTTGGCCCAGCCCATCAGACTTTAGATGGCTAGGGAGACGGGTACTGATATCTCCTTTCAGGATGCAGCCGATGTGGCCAGACGCATTGAGATGGTATTATGCCAGGGTGGTGGTCAGGGGTCTGACAAGAGACCTCGTCATTTCGGCCCTTTCAGTGGTGCCTCATCTGGAGGCAGAGATTCATTTGGCAGAGGTCATCCCCCTAGGCCTTATCAGTCAGCACTCCAGGCATCCCGCAGTGCATCATCAGCTTCCATCAGTGCACCACCTATTCAGAGCCTTCAGGATAGTCATTCTGGTCGTCAGGGACAATATCAGGGTCAGTATTCTCAGCAGTTGAGGGCTTGCTACACTTGCGGTGGTATGGGGCATATTTCTAGGTTTTGCCCCCGAGGTTTTGCTAGTTCTCATTATCAGGGTTCCCGTGCCATGGTTCCCGCATCAGGTGCACCCTCGCCCCCTCAGCCAGCTAGGGGTGGTCGTGGTGCCAGAGGTGATGGTCAGACTCATAGAGGTGGAGGGAAAGTCATGAGAGGTAGGGGTCAGCCCGTAGCGGGTAGACCTAGAGATGTTCAGGTTGGAGGGGATCCGCCCTGTTGCTATGCTATTACGGCTAGGCTTGAGGCTGAGGCTTCTGACGCAGTTATCACAGCTACGGTATCAGTGTGCAGCCGAGATGCTTCGGTGTTATTCGATCCGGGTTCTACTTTCTCTTATGCGTCTTCATATTTTTCCCCTTATTTGAGCATGTCTAGTTATTCCCCGAGTGCTCATGTATATGTGTCTACCCCGGTGGGTGATTCTATTGTGGTAGATCGAGTCTATCGTGCTTTCTTAGTAGTTATTGGTGGTATGGAGACTCATGTTGATCTTTTTCTTCTGGATATGGTGAACTTTGACGTCATATTGGGGATGGATTGGCTATCTCCCTATCATGCTATTATGGATTGTCATGCCAAGACAGTGACCTTGGCCTTGCTAGGTGTGCCTCGTTTGGAGTGGAGAGGGACTCCCTAGCAACTCTTCTGGCAGAGTTATTTCGTATATGAAGGCTCGACGTATGGTCGAGAAGGGTTGTTTGGCCTATTTGGCCTATGTTCATGATTCTAGTGCTGAGGTTCCTTCTATGGAGTCTGTGCCTGTGGTTCGTAAGTTCCTAGTGGTTTTCCCTGCTGACCTGCCGGGTATGCCACCCGATAGGGATATTGACTTTTGTATCGAGGTGTCCCAGGGCACTCAGCCCATTTCTATCTCGTCGTATCGTATGGCCCCGCCAGAGTTGAAGGAATTGAAGGATCAATTGCATGACTTGTTGGATAAAGGCTTCATTGGGCCTAGTGTTTTTCCTTGGGGTGCTCCAGTGTTGTTCGTTAAGAAGAAAGATGGCTCAATGAAAATGTGTATTGACTACCGGCAGCTGAATAAGGTTACTATCAAGAACAAGTATCCTCTGCCGGGGATTGATGATCTATTTGACCAGCTTCAGGGTGCTATAGTGTTTTCCAATATAGACTTGAGATCGGGTTACCATCAGCTTAGGATTAGGGAGTCTGATGTACCTAAGACGGCCTTTCGCACTCGTTATGGGCATTATGAGTTCTTGGTTATGTCATTCGGGTTGACAAATGCCCCTGCTGCTTTTATGGAGTTGATGAACCGGGTGTTCAAGCCTTATTTGGACTCGTTCGTTGTTGTCTTCATTGATGATATATTAATATACTCTCGCAGCCGAGAGGAGCACGAGCATCACCTTAGAGTCGTCCTCCAGACTCTGAGGGATAGTCAGTTGTATGCTAAATTTTCTAAGTGTGAGTTCTGGTTGAGTTCGGTGGCATTTTTGGGCCATATTGTGTCGGCAGAAGGTATCCAGGTGGATCCTAAGAAGATTTCGGCAGTCAAAGATTGGCGTAGGCCCACTTCAGCTACAGAGATTCAGAGTTTCTTGGGCTTAACGGGTTATTATCGCCGATTTGTGGAGGGTTTTTCATCTATCACAGCCCCGATGACCAGGTTGACCCAGAAGGGTGCCCAGTTCAGGTGGTCGTATGAGTGTGAGGCGAGCTTTCAGAAGCTCAAGACAGCCTTGACCATGGAACCAGTGTTAGTTTTGCCCACAGGTTCAAGGTCGTATACCGTATATTGTGATGCTTCGCGGGTTGGGCTTGGTGCAGTGTTGATGCAGGATGGCAAGGTCATAGCCTATGATTCTCGTCAGTTGAAGGTCCATGAGAAGAATTATCTAGTTCATGACTTGGAGTTAGCAGCAATTGTTCATGCCTTGAAGATTTTGAGGCATTACTTGTATGGTGTTTCATGTGAGGTGTTTACGGATCATAAGAGTTTACAGTATCTATTCAGGCAAAAGGAGTTGAACATGCGGCAGAGAAGGTGGTCAGAGTTGCTGAAGGATTATGGCATCACCATTATTTATCATCCGAGGAAGGCCAATGTGGTGGCTGATGCTTTGAGCCGAAAGTCGGTCAGTATGGGTAGTCTAGCTTATTTATCAGTCGGGGAGCGACCTCTTCCGTTGGATGTTCAGGCTTTAGCCAACCGATTTGTGAGTTTGGAGGTTTCTGAGACTGGCAGTGTGTTGGCCCATACTGTGGCCCGCTCTTCATTGTATGACCGTATTCGGGCCAGGCAGTATGATGACCGTCATTTATGTGTTCTTAGAGATATAGTTTGGCACGGAGGTGCCAAGCAGGTTATGATTGATAATGAGGTAGTTCTGCGGATGCAAGGCCGTATTTGTGTACCTGATGTTGATGGTATTTGTGAGTTGATACTACAGGAGGCCCATAGTTCCCGGTATTCCATCCATCTGGGCGCCGCAAAGATGTACCAGGACTTGCGGCAGCATTATTGGTGGCGGAGGATGAAGAAGGATATTGTAGCTTACGTAGCTCGGTGCTTGAACTGTCAGCAAGTTAAGTACGAGCACCAGAGACCCGGTGGTTTGATGCAGCAGATTCAGCTTCCTGAGTGGAAGTGGGAGCGTATCACCATGGACTTTGTAGTTGGACTCCCACGGACTCAGAGGATGTTTGATGCGGTTTGGGTTGTGGTGGATAGGCTGACCAAGTCAGCGCATTTCATTCTGATATCAGTTTCATATTTAGTGGAGAAGTTGGCAAAGATATATATGAGAGAGATTGTTCGATTGCATGGTGTGCCCTTATCCATTATATCAGACAGAGGTACTCAGTTTACCTCCCACTTCTGGAGAGTTTTTCAGCGAGAGTTGGGTACACAGATTGAGCTGAGCACAGCATTTCATCCTCAGACAGACGGACAGTCCGAGCATACTATTCAGATTTTAAAGGATATGTTGTGGGCTTGTGTTATTGATTTTCGTGGTTCATGGGACCAGTTCTTGCCTTTAGCTGAGTTTTCCTACAACAACAGCTATCAGTCGAGCATTCAGATGGCTCCGTACGAGGCGTTGTATATGGAAGACGGTGTCGGTCCCCAGTCGGATGATTTGAGCCAGGAGAGGCTAGATTGTTGGGTTCCGAGTTAGTCCAGGATGCCTTGGACAAGGTGAAGATTATTCAGGATAGACTTCGTACAGCTCAGTCCAGGAAAAAGAGTTATGTAGATTGTAGAGTTTGAGATTTGGCCTTTATGGTAGGAGACCGGGTATTTCTTCGAGTGTCACCTATGAAGGGCGTGATGAGGTTCGGGAAGAAGGGCAAGTTGAGCCCTAGGTACATTGGTCCATTTGAGATTTTGGATAAGGTAGGAAAGGTGGCCTACAGACTTGCCTTGCCGCCGAGTTTATCAGTCGTGCACCCAGTGTTTCATGTGTCTATGATTCGGAGGTATATTGCGGATCCCTCTCATGTGCTTGATTTCAGCGGTGTCTAGTTGGACAAGGATTTATCGTATGAGGAGGAGCCAGTAGCCATATTAGCTCGACAGGTTTATTAGTTGAGATCGAAGAGTTATCCTTCGGTTCGTGTTCAGTGGAAAGGTCAGCCTGTTGAGGCAGCGACCTGGGAGTTCGAGTCCGATATGTGCAGCCGATATCCCCACCTTTTTCCCAGATTCAGGTACCTTCTGTGTCCGTTCGAGGACGAACGTTTATTTTAGAGGTGGAGATTGTGATGACCCAAAAGGTCATCTTATGTAAATTTAATTATAACTGTATTTCGAGACCCCGAAAGCCTCTGTTAATCTCACCTCGATGTGCGTGCGCAGTCGGGGCGCGTAGCCGGGAAGCCTTTATGTGGAAACTTGTTAAAGAGTTGAATTTATGAGAATTTATTTAATAAAGTTGACTTTGGTCAACATTTTTAGTAAACGGACCGGGACCCGTGATCTGACGGTCCCGGAAGGTCCGTAGGAAAATATGGGACTTGGGCGATGCCCGGAATCGAATTCCGAGGACCCAAGTCCGAGAAATGAATTTTTAAAGAAAATTGTTTTCTGAAAAATAATAAAGGCTATGAAAATGAACCTCGATGTGAAACCTGCGTTATCGGGCCCGTGTTATGGTTCCGGAGCCCGGACCAGGTTCAATATGTGTTATTTAAGTTATCTGTGAAATGTGGTAAGGAACGGACTTGATTTGACAAGTTTCGAATCAAAAATGGGAAATTGAGAGTTAATGAAGTTTTGAGGATTTTCATAGAATTTGAAATTTGGTTTGGAACGTGATTTCATGTTATCCAGGTCCGAATGTGATTCCGAGATCGGGAATGGTTCCGTTATGTCATTTATGACTTGTCTGCAAAATTTGATGTCATTCCGAGTCGTATAGGTTGGTACGGCGCATGTTTATAGAAATCAAGAACTTGAAGTTTCTTAAGTTATGGTTTCCGGGGTTTTGGGGGTGTGATTTTGAGATTTAGCGTTGTGTTGGGTGTTTCGAAGGCTCGAGCGAGCCCATATTATGATTTGGGACTTGTTGGTACTTTTGGAAGGGGGCTCAGGTGGGCCCAGGTGCCTCCTGGACCCCGCACGAGGCCAAAACACCAGCTAAAAACACTGTTGGTGCAGCTGTAGCTAGTGTGACCGCAGGTGCGGGACCGCTCCTGCGGTCCCAGCCTCTCAGGGGCGCATCTTCCGCAGGTGCGGACCATTTTCCGTAGGTTCAGCCCCCAACTCCGCAGGTGCGAACCCAGCTCCCCCGGCCATTTTTTCGCAAGTGCGGTCCCTGGGTCGCAGGTGCGGAAACCCCTGTAGGCAGATTGTTTTTAAAGTGCGAAACTCGGGTTTCCTTCATTTCCTTCATACCAAAAACCCCATTAGAGACTTGTGAGCTTGGGAGGAGCACACCACGACCTAGCTACTGATAAGGTAAGTTAATTCCTTCCAAAAACTAGTTTCATGCATGAATAATTAATGGGATTACCTACTAAATTAATGGAAAAATCAAGAATTGGGTAGAAAATTAGGGCTCTTGAGAAATTGGCGTATTGTCCGTTTAATGCTAGGAATTCAAGTAGAAACTTCATATTAATGATCCTTAGGCTCTGGGTGAGTGATTCCTCTGAGAAATTTCGGGATTCGAGCATGCGGGCCTAGGGTCGAAATTTTAGTATTTTTGGAAGAATAGTAGAAAATGTATAATTAGGCCTTGGAATTGGTTATTGAGTAATTATTGATGTTAATAAAATCCATTATGTCTAGATATTATCGATTCGGAGTTGGATTCGAGAGGAAAGGTTGTGATCGAGGCTTGACTTGTATTTTGGAGCCGAGGTAAGTGTTTGGCCTAACCTTAGCTTGAGGGATTATGTATAGAGTCTTATTTTCTATGTGTAATTCATGTCCAACATATAGGCGGGGTGACGAGTGCCTATATGTTGCGGTCAAGCATGCCCGTGAGTCAATTGTGATGAATCGTACCGTGTTCTTAATATTCCTTGTACTGTGAGTAATTGGTGGTTTAGAAGTGATACCTTGATGTTGTTTCATGACCTGGGGAGTTATTGTGTTGTTTGTTTCAGTTGAGGCTTTTACTGTTGAAATTATATTTCTAATGCAAGGTTGGTTATAGCTGAGTCCCTTGCCGGGACGATAGTATTTTATTGAGTATCTCCATACACTTGAGACTTCATATGGTTGATTTTCACATTATATTGTAGATCGTTTAATTATCTATCGCACGAAGGGACATGTCGTGCTGATTGTTATTATTTATCACACGAGGGGACATGTCGTGTTGATCGTTTATTATTTATCGCACGAGGGGACATGTCGTACTGATTGTTATTATTTATCGCACGAGGGGACATGCCGTGTTGATCGTTTATTATTTATCGCACGAGGGGACATGTCCTGCTGATTGTTATTATTTATCGAGCGAGGGGACATGCCGTGTTGATCGTTTATTATTTATCGCACGAGGGGACATGTCGTGCTGATTGTTATTATTTATCGCACGAGGGGACATGCCGTGTTGATCGTTTATTATTTATCGCACGAGGGGACATGTCGTGCTGATTGTTAATTATTTATCACACGAGGGGACATGTCGTGTTGATCGTTGACTATTTATTGCACGAGGGGACATTCCATGCCAAGTGATTGCGAGATTACGCACGAGGGGCCATGTCGTGCTTCTTTGCTGTTCACTATCTGTTCTGAGACGTTAAATTCCTGCTTTTACTTGTTATAATTCAGTTATTACCATGTTCTATTGTGCTAGCATTATGTTTCCCCTTTTACCCCCAGCATGTTCTCCATGTATCTGTTTTACTTGCTTATCTCCGCCGATAAACCACAAAAGAGAAATCTACCAAACGAGTAAAGCCAGGTTTCATGCGGAAGCTAGTAAAGCAACACTTGAACGACGATAAACCACACAACAAAAGAGAAATCTACCAAACGAGTAAAGCCAGGTTTCATGCGGAAGCTAGTAAAGCAACACTTGAACGACGATAAACCACACAACAAAAGAGAAATCTACCAAACGAGACACAAACATTTAACGTGGTTTGGTCTATTGACCTACATCCACGGCGGAGATGAGCAATCCACCATAATAAAAAAGAGTACAGAATATTGAGAGAATAACCTCACGAAGAGGCAAACACAAGTGACACATTACACTTGTTCCGTAAAGTTCTCCCCATAAACGCGACTCTCAAACCCATATGGCTACATTGTGGATGCAACCGAATGAGAAGGAAGGATCCTCAATTTATAGAAGTCCAAACCTTTTCCTACAAGAAAAAGGACTATCCAAACATGGAAGAATTATAATTTCCTTCTACAAGAAGGAAAACCCAATTATCGTAAATATGTTGTCCTTTCCTTCAAGAAATAGGAAAACCAAATATGATTAGAAAATCAGGACAACACCTAACAATATAACACATAAAAGTTTAATGCATGGGAAAACAATCTGATTGATCCATCAATTGCGACAGAGATATCAATTGCATGTTAAGCCGGACATATAAAAAATATTTTTCAAAACCAAATTTCCTAAAAGTTTTGTTGAACCCTCGTTGTTGGCTACAACATTGCTTCCATCAGGTGAAGCAACAGAACAACTATATATTTTTGCACATTATGTTATAATTTTAAACAACCTATCATATGATTAGATGCCCATGTGTCGATTATCCTTTATGAACTTTCTTTTTGGTTCCAATATGTTAATTTTTGAGGTTATACCTATTTTCCTCTCCCTAAATTGATCCTCTAACCTTTGAATATTAGTATTCAATGGGCAGCAAAGAAATATAAAGATGAAAACGGACAGACACGATGTGATTAAATGCTAGATTTAAGTGATTATTTCCTCCTTTGCTTAACCGCCTCTACTTCCTTTACTTCGCCTCGTACTTACACACAAGCATGGATCCCTTTACTAAAACAAATGACTTATGAACATGGTGTAGTTATACAATTTGAAGGGTAGTTATTGGCGTTTATTTCCTATAGGCATGCTGTCTGGCAACACATAGCAGTATACATGGGAATAAATAGAGCACTTATGATTTGATAGCATACAAGTTGTGTGAGTGTGTGATTTCCCTAATGGCATGATTTCTAATAGTGAGCGCTGAAATTTGAATGACATATATAGCAGGTTGGATAGAAAATAGATCATATGAATCCTATAGGCATGCTTTCTACCCTTTTCATGCAAACATTAGAATATACCCATTTCCCATTTTCACTAACACCCCAATTATTTATTACATAATTATTACAGACCCAATAATGAATGTAATTACAAAATGTTGCAAGAAATAACAGTAGGCCCATAGCAGACCCAAAAGAGATACCTAGTATTTCCAGGCCTTCAACTAAACTCTTTCTTCACTAATTAGCATACTCAGATCCCAACAGGGAACTATATCCATCCGCACAACCCAGAAGTCGTAGAGAAACTCAAACCAAACCAAACAGTCACAGATTTACCATATGACCCAAACTTAAACAAATCAATTTGCAGATTCAGTAGACATAAGGAGGACAGAACTGAGTGTCAAAGATAGCGCAGGTCTTAGTGGTATAGAGAATGGCTAAAGAACCTCAAGTCCTAGTGTGTCAGAGTCTACAAAGTTTTCAAATGGACCCCGAGCAATGCTCACACTAGAGAGGTCAATAGAGCCGGTCTTAGTGGACTTGGTTTTCCAAGAGTGATAGATTCGGAATAATGTAGGTAACAAAAGGGAGTAAGAGAACTACGATTGAGGTACAAAGTCTGAAGAGACATACTTGTATTTTAAAAGCATGCATAGCAAGGTTGTCTAAACACAGAACATGTTAATTAAGAGGGTCCTTAGGTTTACAAAAGAGTTTATTTTGTAAATGTTGTTTGGATCAGTTATTTAGTGATGAGTTTGGGAAAATCCTACTGGGAAGTAGGTCGTGGTTTTTTCACCTTTTGAGCCAGGTGTTTTCCACGTAAAATTGATGTGTTCTTTTATTTCTGCAATTACTTTTCCACAAACTGTAGAAGTTGGAACACCTAGAAGAACCTGGTTCTTCTGTAGAGACTGCACTCTAAAATTGGACACCACACAAATCCCCCCCCCCCCTCTTGTGTGGTATTAACGTATAAAATATCAATTGGTATCAGAGCAGGTTATCCTTGAAAAGGCTAAAACCTTGTAAAAGATCAAAATGAGTGCACCCCCTGGAAATTAGGAGGGACAGTCAACTGCAAGGCCACCACTATTCAATGGCCAGTATTACTCCTGGTGGAAGAACAGGATGAAGGATCACTTGATTGGAGAAGACTATGTCTTACCTCAGTTTCAACTAATGGTTGAGAGGTAGGACTCTTCCTATGGCATAATCAAATTGGTGTACACTCTCGCCTCTTCAAGCTAGCATATCTATTCTTGGAGATTATTCTAACTCATTTGGAGGTTATGCACATATGTTTTAGAAATATAAAAGCTTCAGCGTCAGCAGAAGTCGGACGTTGTATTAAGCTGCTATTGGAAACCTCTCCAGACATTCTTGGAGGATATCTGATTCATTTACAAGACCACTTGGTAAATGTTATTACCGCTACCACCTCAGGGGCTCGAAACATTCATGTCATGATAGAGTTCCTATTAATAGTTCTTACTGATATGCCCAAGGAGTTTATTCATCATGACAAATTGTTTGATATCTTGGCACATGTTGGAGAACTTATTAGGGAGGTATCAACTCTTGTTCGCGACTTAGAACCGAATTCAAGAAATGAAGAGGGTACCAATAAAATAAACTATGCGACTTTGGACTTGATGGAAAATATTGAACTCTTGAAAGGAAATCTCAAACATGTTTACTTAAAAGCCCCAGACTTGTCTCAACTATGCTTCCCATGAGTGATGGATAACTCTTCATGCATCTTCTACTTAGACACTTAAATGATTTTCTCAATTCCAATGTTTACTCGGTTGCTTTGATAAAGAATGAAATTAGACTGGTGAAAGAAGATCTAGAATTCATAAGATCTATCTTCGTGCATCTTAAACAAGAATTGTATAAAGATCTCTGGGCACGTGTTTTAGATTTGGCATATGAGGCAAAATATGTCATTGATTCAATTATTGTACGAGATAATGGTCTCTTACATCTTATTTTCTTACTTCCCTTTGCCATAGAAAAGATCAATCTTGTCAAAGAAGAAGTCTCCAATTTACTTGAGAAGATTCCGAAGAACAGGAGCCTCATTGTTGTGAAGTCTCCCACCAAACCACTTGAAAGCAAGTCATCATCAGCTGAGCAAATAATCGTAGGTTTTAAAGAGGAGACAAAATGGATAATTAGGAATCTCACCAGTGGGCCAAAAATGCTAGATGTTATTTCGATAACTGGTATGTCGGGTTCAGGTAAAACTACTTTGGCATACAAAGTGTATAGTGATAAGTCAGTTTCTAGTCATTTTGACATCCGTGCATGGTGTACAGTCGATCAAAAATATGACGAGAAGAAGTTGTTGGAGAACATTTTTAATCAAGTTACTAGCTCAGCTTCGGAATTCTGTAAAAAATTTGATGTTGCTGATGAGTTGCGGAAACAACTATTTGGGAAGAAGTACCTTATTGTCTTAGATGACCTGTGGGATAAGACAACATGGGATGAGTTGACAAGACCTTTTCCTGAAGTTGAGAAAGGAAGTAGAATTATTTTGACAACTCGAGATAAGAAAGTGGCTTTGCATGCACAATGCCACAGTGATCCTCTTGACCTTCGATTGCTAAAACCAGAAGAAAGTTTGGAGTTATTACAGAAATGAGTCTTTGGAAAAGAAAGTTTCCCCGATGAACTATTGGATGTTGGTAAAATAATAGTCCAAAATTGTAAAGGGCTTCCCTTGGTGGTTAATCTGATGGCTGGAGTCATTGTTGGGAAGGAAAAGAAAAGGACTGTTTGACTTGAAGTTCTAAATAATTTGCATTCCTTCATTTTCCAGAATGAAGTGGACGTGATGAAGGTTATAGCATTAAGTTATGACCATTTACCAGATCCCCTAAATTCGTGCTTACTTTACCTTGCAAGTTATCCGAAGGAAAAAGCAATTTTATTCGAAGCTTTAAGAAGAATATGGTGCGTCGAAGGATTTGTGGAACAGACAAAGATGAACAGTGT
The DNA here is from genome assembly GCA_005239495.1 of Nicotiana undulata. Taxonomy (NCBI): domain Eukaryota; kingdom Viridiplantae; phylum Streptophyta; class Magnoliopsida; order Solanales; family Solanaceae; genus Nicotiana; species Nicotiana undulata. The sequence goes on along the minus strand of ML264751.1, from coordinate 135 downwards.
GGAAGAAGTGGTTGAGGTTTATATGGATAATTTAATTTCTAGTAGCTTGGTAATTTCTTTCAATGAGATAGGTAAATTGTCACGACCCAAAACCGGTCCAGGTCGTGATGGCGCCTAACGGTGGCGTTAGGCAAG